>JAOBAT010054569.1:5369-28379 GCA_026413305.1 Hydrozoanthus tunicans
ACACCAACGTCGCAAGTTGGTTAGAATTCATGTATCGGCGGTGAGGGTGCCAGTGTCGCAAGTTGGTTAGAGTCAGTATATCGGCGGTGAGGACACCAACGTAGCAAGATGGTTAGAGTTCATGTATCGGCGGTGAGGGTGCCAGTATCGCAAGTTGGTTAGAGTCAGTGTATCGGCGGTGAGGACACCAACGTCGCAAGTTGGTTAGAGTTCATGTATCGGCGGTGAGGGTGCCAGTATCGCAAGTTGGTTAGAGTCAGTATATTGGCGGTGAGGACACCAGCGTCCCAAGTTGGTTAGAGTTCGTGTATCGGCGGTGAGGGTGCCAGTGTCGCAAGTTGGTTAGAGTCAGCATATTGGCGGTGAGGACACCAACGTCGCAAGTTGGTTAGAGTTCATGTATCGGCGGTGAGGGTGCCAGTGTCGCAAGTTGGTTAGAGTCAGTATATCGGCAGTGAGGACACCAACGTCCCAAATTGGTTAGAGTTCATGTATCGGCGGTGAGGGTGCCAGTGTCGCAAGTTGTTTAGAGTCAGTATATCGGCGGTGAGGACACCAACGTAGCAAGTTGGTTAGAGTTCATGTATCGGCGGTGAGGGTGCCAGTGTCGCAAGTTGGTTAGAGTCAGTATATCGGCGGTGAGGACACCAACGTCCCAAGTTGGTAAGAGTTCATGTATCGGCGGTGAGGATGCTTATGTCGCAAGTTGTTTAGAGTTAGTATATCGGCGGTGAGGACACCAACGTAGCAAGTTGGTTAGAGTTCATGTATCGGCGGTGAGGGTGCCAGTATCGCAAGTTGGTTAGAGTCAGTGTATCGGCGGTGAGGATGCTAACGTTCCGAGTTGGTTAACGTTGCGAGCTGGTTAGAGTTAGTATACGGCGGTGAGGACACCCACGTTGCGAGTTTGTTAGAGTCAGTGTATTGGCGGTGAGGATACTAACGTTCCAAGTTGGTTAGAGTTCATGTATCGGCGGTGAGGGTGCCAATGTCGCAAATTGGTTAGAGTTCATGTACTAACGGTGAGGACACCAACTTCGCAAGTTGGTTAGAGTCGCTGTATCGGCGGTGAGGACGTCGACGTCCCAAGTTGGTTGGAACTAGTGTATCGGCGTTAAGGACACCCACGTCGCAAGCTTAAACTGAGCGAAAAATTGTTTTTGCAGGGTATGCTTTTCGCTGAGAACTTGATCAACGATATTGCAGTTGTTTGTGGAATTTCACAACGCAAGGTACCTAACCCTGTTTGAATTTGGGGCTACCAAATTTGTGTTTACTATGTCACCTAACTACTGTGTACTACGTCTCCCAACTACTATGTACTACGTCTCCTAACTTCTGTGTACTACGTCTACAAACTACTGTGTACTGTGTGTCCTAACCACTGTGTACTGCGTATCCTAGGTACGAGAAGTGAATGTATACAAAGAAGGAGACATGACACACTTCAACCAGGATTTGGGCAGTTGCCCTCTTCAGAGAATTTGGAGTGAGCTGCTCGAGAAGTCTCATTTTGAGAGTCGGAGAGTCCAGTGCCAACGTTTTAACGAGTTTGTTTGTTTTCTTACTTTGCAAAGTATTAGTTATGTTTACCAGTAACTACTACCTAATTTTGAAGAAATGTAGTGTCCTCTATAACCAACCGAAACGCAACTTTGCGCCTTTAATTACAATTGCGCTCCAAGTTGAATGCCATTATGGATAAATTCGAACTTCACATTCAAGCTCTGCTCTACACTATACTTCCATCTTTGGGGCTGCACTCCCTGTTATATTTGTTGACAATGTTCATGGCTTGGCTTTGTGAATGAAGATTAGGAAAGTTATCGACATTGTCGTCGGCTGCAGACATGCTTGTGGACGACCAGACCAATACAGGAAAGGCAGAACCGCTGGCAGTGTCTGCAAGGAAAGGCGATGTCTGAAACGGTGAGGGAGGAAAATTGGGCAGTGGCTTCAATGATGGAAATTTCTGTCTGCTCCAGGAATTTGACATTGGCGATTAAGTCGCTCCAGTGGATGTTTAGGATGGTACGCCGCGATAGGTGACCCAGGTTTCAGAGCCGTAGAGAAGGGTGGGAGAACAACAGTGCTTTAGCCTCGAATCTTTGCTTTGCTTTTCAGGTTCTTGTTGTTCCACACTCGTTTGTATAGTCTGCTGAAGGAGCTATTGGCCTTTGCCAGTCTGTTGTCTATTTCCTTGTCGATCCTGGTGTCGGATGTGCGAATCAAGTATCATCCAGACGGTATCAGACGATAGACCCCTTCCTCATCATCCAAGTCCTTAGTTGCTTGCTTGAGAATCGTGCTGAAGAATATGCCGAAGAGGGTCGGTGCCATGACACCACCCTATCTCCAATGGCGTGCGGCAGGGTGGTGTCATGGCGTGAGGCAGGGTGGTGCCATGCACCAACCTGCCTCACGCCATTGGAGATAGGGAAGGCTTCGGACAAGTCGCCGTTCAGCCTGATCTGGCCGCGTTAGTTCTCATGCAGCTGGATCACCACCTGTAGAAACTTTGGGGGACAGCCAAGTCGTTCAAGAATAAATAAGTCATAGAACTGACTTGCTCACGGTGTCAAAGGCTTTTGTGAGGTCAACAAAAGTAACATAGAGTTCTTTGTTTTGTTTACGGTACTTTTCCTGAATTTGGCAGTGGACGAACACCATGTCCATCGTGCCTCTGTTGGCTCTGAAGGCACACTGGCTCTCGGGTCGTTTTCTTTGGCGATGGGTGATACAAGCCTGTTGAGCAACATCCTTGTTGAGCAGCATCCTTTGCCAGCAATGGAAAGTAGAGCAGTCAGACATTTCACCCTTGTTCTTGTACAGGGTTATAATGGCGGCATCGCAAAGATCTTTGGCAGCTTACCCTGCTCCCAGCAACAGACAAGGAGATCGTGAAGTTTGTCATTGAGCACCAGACCCCCATGCTTTCAAATTTCTGGTGGGATGTCGTATGACTACAGTCAGCTCTTCGAGAATGCGTGGTTCATCGAGCTCCTCTTTGAGATGGAGTTGAGGAACACGGTCAGTGGCAGAGGCTTGTTTAGTGCGGTTAGCACTGAAGAGGGTCTGAAAGTGCTCGGACCAGCGAGCGAGGATGATGGTGTTGTCGGTGAGGAGGTCTGAGCTGCGCAGGGGGCTCTTGATCTGGTGGGTAGGGGTGTACACTGCTTTCAGTGCCTCATAGAAGCCTCTATAGCCTCCTGCGTCATCTCGCTGAGTTTGCACAGTAGGATGCTACTTGCAACAGGTTGGTTGTGTAAGATGGGCTTGATGAGCTGCCTTTTCTTTGCTAGGAAGTACTGGATCTCCGTATCATTTAACACCTTACAATTACTACCCAAAATGTTTCCCTAATTTTAGATGTATTTATAACTGTATAGATTCTATTTCCAAGGCTTCTGGTTTTAGTCTTGTTCCATGACAATCATAAAACTACTACTACCATTCTTAAATACAACACCATCAATCTGAAGAATTTAATGTGTTGTTAGTTTCCAAAGTTACCAGATCTTTGCACAGTTGTAACTGAAGCTTTTGCTCCCTGATGCATTATAGCCCAAGATGGCGGTTCCTTGGCTAAAAGTACGGAAAACCTTTTTGCCTGGTTTTTCAGAAACTTTGTTTCTTTCTTTCTCACCAAAGTGCTATAGTTGATAACTTTTTCAGATGCAATTATTTAGAACAGATGTATTTCGGTGATGATTTGTTTTTAAGTTAAGCTTATTGAAGAATCGTCGTGCACCCTTGATGTGTTGCAGTCATTTTATGGTTGAAATTAGACGTTTGAAAATTGTTATGAATCCTTCTGTTCGTTAGCATTGATATAATTAAGCTCGTGCTTTGTTTTTAACTATCCTTCTGGAAAATCGTAAGGCTTCCCTGCTGCTCACAAAAAAAATTTGTTCAATTAACACGAGCAATCGAACTTTGATAAAATTGGATTCAGTTCATTTACTTTTGCATCTCTTTCAGGTTAAACAGATGGAAAAAACGAGGCATCGCCTTAACGCCAACAAAATTTGGTATTTCTTTCACAGCGACGTTCCTCAACCAGGTACAGCTGTTTCTAGTTCTTGTCGTGCAAAATTTCAATAACAGTTTATATTGAATTAGTGCAGTGGTGTACATTGCAAATGTAAAGAGTGGTAAGGTGAATTCATCTTCGCTACGATGACTATTCCTTAATTTGTTGACGAGGACGATGGGGATGATGATGTTGGTGGTCAGGTGGTGATCGAGAAGATGATGATGGTGATGAGATGGTGATTAAGAAGAAGATGATGATGGTGATCGGGCCGTCGGAAGGGGGGAGGGGGGGGGGGCGCTTGGGGTGCGCTTCCATGCTATGCTCGTTGCCTCCTCAATATCAACGGGCCTGGATGTAAATGATGCAGTTGTTCTTAAACACCGTATCCTCAATAATATAGGGATTATAGCATCATTAACACATTTCAAAATGGTAGACACATTAAATGCTGCTAATGATGTTAAAGAGGGGTCTGCATAAATCGTCAGCTCAATAGATTTGTGCTCTGCGAAGCTTTGGAAAAGCTTTGCCATTTAGAAGACATAGTAGTGGGTGTAGTGAAAGCTACGGGGTGTTTGACCGAAGAAGATCAAGTATTGGGGATAGTAGGAAGGTACGAGTGTTTGACCTTAGAAGATCCTGTATCGGGAAAAGTCGGAAGCTCCGGGGTGGGGCAGTAGGAAGTTACGGGGTGTTTGGCCTTAGAGGATCCAGTATCAGGAAAAGTCGGAAGCTACGGGGTGGGGCAGTAGGAAGCTATGGGGTGTTTGGCCTTAGAAGATCCAGTGTCGGGAAAAGTGGGAAGCTATGGTTGTTTGAATTAAGAAGATCCAGTATTAGGAGCAGTAGGAAGCTACGGGGTGTTTGGCCTTAGAAGATCCAGTGTCGGGAAAAGTAGGAAGCTATGGGTGTTTGGTTTAAGAAGATCTAGTATTAGGAGCCGTAGGAAGTTACGGGGTGTTTGACTTAAGAAGATCCATTATTTGGGGCAGTAGGAAGCTAAGATTAATCGGATGTTACTTTGAACTATTTCTTGAGCATCTTCGAAACTTAAGATTGGTTTTGTTTGCTTTCTAGTGTAATAATGCCGGTGTAATCCTTTGCTTTCTAGTGTAATAATGCCGGTGTAATCCTTTGCCAAACATGCCTGGATAAACTCTATGTACTTTGACGATCTTTTCCTGATGTCTTCAGAGAATCTAACACTACTTGTTTCTCTTATGTCCAGGCCGGTGCGCTCGTTCATGTTTACAAGGATGGGTCAATTTTACTTACTCATGGTGGCACAGAGATGGGTCAAGGGCTTCACACAAAGATGATTCAGGTAAGTTCTAGCTGCTTTGTACTTTGGCTCGTGTTAAAACGTTTTAGCGATATTTTGATTCCTAAAAAGCATCTCAAATTATGTCGAATCAAGGTTGAATAGTACCAATAATTAATACTAAATAAACAAATCCAGACACCGATGGTCAGTGGTCATTACATGTTCAGTTTATAATTAGTGATCTGAAACGAGTGACTCGACAGCTGCGAAAGATAAAGCACCCCATACAGGAACGGTTCTTACAAAAGTGCTGTCTTAGACAATTAAATTTAAAACTTTGGGTTTTAAAACAATGTTCGAGAAATAATTCAAGTGTCCTTGTTTGGAAAAACATAAAAAGTTTTATATATAAGAAAGTTACTATCTATTTTCAAAAGTAACTAAGTCAAAAATCGTTTTGTTTTGGAGAGCATAAACTATTTAAACTGTAGTTATTGGCTTTCTGGCGAATGAACCTTAAATTCACTATACAACTTAAAGTATCAGGAGTCTGTTTCATTACTGGAATTTAAATCTTAATCTTTATTAATGTTTGCGTTTCTATGTTTTGCTGTCTTGATCCGAAATCTTTGGCAGGCCTTGTTTTCGTCAATTTATTATAATGCCTTTTCCGAATAAAGCCCCTATTGTGTACAACCAAAACCTTCAAGTCAAGCCAATACAGCAAACGTGTGAAAAAAAAGCACCTGGCCTCGACTTGAAGGTTTGTGCGCAGTGGAGCGTAATACGGAAACGTCCATAAACCTTTAGACATCGGCTATTGAAAGACGACATGTGACAGATTTATATAATAGCTCGAACATTGAATGTTAAACAATCGTTCTGCTGTTGTACTTAGATTGCTGCCCGTGTGCTTCAAATCCCGAAATCCAAGATTTATATCTGTGAGACGAGCACCAACACAGTTGCCAACTCTTCCCCAACTGCTGCCTCCGCTTCCTCTGATCTGAATGGAATGGCCGTTAAGGTTGGCTGTTCTCGTTTGCAGCGACGGTAGTTTTAGAAACGTGCAGGTTTAATAGATTTTGATAGATTGAATTCAAAGAAATCAAATTATCCACTTTCGTGCCAGGTTACAAAGCCATTAACTTTGAATTGTTTATGGTAACTGTGGATGTGATAGGTTATTTTTTAAATTCTATTGATGAGCTGTCAACTAATACCCGACTCATTGCTGCGTTGGCAAGGTCACCAACCTTTTACTGTAGTTAGTTACTTTAGCATATGGAAAACAAACACTAAACATTTATTCCAAAAGGTTTAACCAGTAACTAGTCTTAACCCGGTTTAACCAGTAACTACCCGTTAGTTTTAACCCGGTTAAACCAGTAACTACCCTTTAGTCTTAACCTGGTTAAACCAGTAACTACCCGTTAGTCTTAACCCGGTTAAACCAGTAACTACACAATAGGTCTAACCCAGATAAACCAGTAACTACCCATTACTCGTAACCCGGTTAAACCAGTAACTACCCGTTAGTCTTAACCCGGTTAAACCAGTAACTACCCAATTGTTCTTACCCGGATAAACCAGTTACTATCCATTACTCGTAACCCGGTTAAACCAGTAACTACCCAATTGTTCTTACCCGGATAAACCAGTAACTACCCATTACTCAAAACCCGGTTAAACCAGTAACTACACAATAGGTCTAACCCAGATAAACCATTATCTACTCATTACTCATAACCCGGTTAAACCAGTAACTCCCCTTTATTTTTAACCTGGTTAAACCAGTAACTAGAAATTTTTGTCCTATCCTAGTCAAATCAAATCTAAGCCAAATTAGTTTTAACCCAGTTCTATGGTGTTAAAACGTCATAAACTTGTTACATTGTTCACTGTCGTACGATGTATCCTCTTGTTTTTCCTTTCCTGCAGAACGCTTGTGAACAGTTAATTGAGAGGATTCTTCCATTCAAGAAGGCGAACCCAAAAGGAAAATGGGAGGATTGGGTAAGAAAATTTACCATGTCCTGTGCGAAGATGTCAACAGCAGGTCTTCGAAATACGTTTTTTTTTAAGTTTTACAGTTTATGGACGAACATTTGTTTAAAATTTAAAGAAAATAAGCGTAGTTTCTTTATTTTAAATCTTTACTTCATATCTTACAATCCAAATCAGACTCTTCAAGAGATGTTGGTTGTTATTATTATTTCACTGCTTTAATTAATATTGTTGTTATTGTTATCACAGTTACTAGACAGTATGATGCTATATTGGCGTTCCCTTTGTAAAACCAGGAATGCTCCAAAATACAGGTTTAAGAGACACATACGTCTATTAAGAATCAACGCTACTCAAAAGCTGTTCTTCAGTCATGTCTGTTTGGCCTTGTATATCATGTCGACGGCCCAAAAAGACTCGTAACACTTGGGTATGAGTTTCATTCTCGTCAGCCAGGATGCTGTTTCATTTCGGAAATCGTTCCCATCTCTCGTGCGGTGCCCTCGAGCAAGCTACTTCAATTTACCTTTTTCTAGTTGACCCAGATGCATACATGATTGTCAGCTTCTGCTGGAAGCTTACCTTTGGTGATTAAAATTGAGTCCCAGGGGTGTCAATAAAGATTCTCATCCGTTTAGAGGCCACAGTCATCACGCCCTAATTGTCATTGGGCTTGAGAAAGATTAAACGTTTTACCTAACTTTTAAAAAACAAACCAATTTCTTTTAGGTTCATTCTGCTTACATGGATAGGGTGAACCTGTCTGCCAATGGATTTTACAAGTAAGTACAACGTGTTTTTATGCAAATTTCAAAGGGTTTTTTACAGTTTTATTAAAACATGTATTGGTTAAGAGCACATTAAACTGACGTTTGTAAATTCTGGTTTATAAGAACACCAGATCTTGGGTACAGCTTTGAAACTAACAGCGGCAGACCGTTTAACTACTTCTGTTACGGTGCGGCTTGCTCTGAAGTAGAGATAGACTGCCTCACAGGGGACCATCACGTGCTCCGTACGGATATTGTAATGGATGTTGGCAACAGTCTGAATCCCGCCATTGACATCGGACAGGTAACATTTTAATGTTGCTGTTTCATTTCGGAAATCGTCACCTATAAAGTAGGCAGAAAACGGAATTGAAAAAATGAAGAGGCAGTTGTTTTTGACCAACCCGCGTCGTAAATACTCACTGACCCCTAGAAATAATTATTATTCAATTGAATCGTTCCTGTCCCGAAGGTTGAAGGTGGCTTTGTTCAAGGCCTTGGTCTCTTTACCATTGAAGAGAGGCGATTCCTGCAGAATGGTGCATTGTTCACCACTGGTCCAGGAACTTACAAGATCCCAGGTTTTGCTGATATCCCGGTGGAGATGAACGTACACTTACTTCGAAGTGCTCCAAACGAGAAAGCTGTCTACTCCTCCAAGGTAAGGGTGATGGTGGCTCGAATGGAGGTGCTTTTCAAAGGGTTTTGAAGCCGTAGGATACCTTTGGATAAGAAGCAGCAGAGCTTTCACTGCTTCTGTTGTGGTGGAAATCCGCTGAACTCAATGGAAATTGAAGATATGCACCGGTCTTGTCTTTAGATTGAACTAAGGTTTATGTTCAATGGTTTAATTTCACCTTATACTTTTTTCATCTTACCACAGGCTGTAGGTGAGCCGCCATTGTTCCTGGCTGCGTCAGTGTTTTTTGCCATCAAAGATGCTGTAATGTCAGCCAGGTGAGTACACATACTGTATTCTAATCTGTTATCCAGTTTTAGTATACACAAACCTTAAATGGTGAAATGTGATTGGTTCGCTATCTCGGTCTACTTAACAATTATTCGCCGAAGGCGAAGTGAGTATCGTCTCGGGGATTATTCGTCACCCAGATATAAGCCTGAGGCGAATAATTGTCTTAGTAAAATTACTCAGGTGGTTACAGAGAGAAATAGCCCAGTGAAAAAAAGAAAAACGCAGCTGTAGTTCAAATTACCATGCGTCATTTCACAGCAGCTAGCAGGGCGCGCAGGTCACATGATCAGTTGAAGAAAGCAAAGTGAACACATTTTTAACAGTTTGAGTTCAAAAACAAGAGGCACAAATGTAACCAAGAAAGATGCAATTAGTGGCCAGTTACGAATTACCGATTATTGACTCACGACAAATAGCCCGTGTAACCAGATTGATCATGACGGCAATGAGCCCAGTTTACAGTACGGTTACCAAGTAGTGAACGAGTGCATCCTAGATAGTTCATGTATGAATGATGATGTCAAGTTAGCCTTTTTCTCTTTTTTAAAAGAAGTCTTCAAATTAGTATTGTTTGGATATCTTTTTCAGACGTGATGCAGGTATAGAAGGCGTTTTCAGGTTCGACAGTCCGGCGACAAGTGAACGCATTCGATTGGCTTGCGTTGATCGTTTTACACGGCAGGTGAGTTGTCAAATCTCTGAAATATTTTTTTCAGGGACACTTCTTTCCCGTGAAATATCCGCAAGCCTATTTGGCGTTCTACTCGCACTTATTGACGTTGTCGTTTCTCTACATTATTTTAGTTTGCTCTGTACACAAAGGGTTCTTAACATGTAACAATAGTTTTAGATATAGATCGTGTGTTGATAAAGTGGTTTCCTTTTTTGATCACCTGAAAATGTAGTAAAGACAAAAAGAAAATTCAGTCCAAACGAGATATGTTTCATGAAAACAATGGCAACGAAAATTGCTGAAATCGTTTGTTTTAATAAGAATCTCTCTTTGCAATGCTTTCAAATCGCGTGTTGTTGTTACTGTTGTTGCTGCTGTTGCAATTTTTGTGTTGTTGTTGCTGTTTTTGTAACTGTTGTTATTGCAGTTGTTGTTGCTACTGTTTATTGCTTAAGATACTGTTGATGGTGGTGGTATCGCTCTTGCTGTTGTTTTTGTTGTAGCTGTTGTTGCAAGTGTTATTGTTGCTACTGTTTTTACTGCTACTTTTGTTGTGTGTTGCTAAAGTTGTTGCTGTTGATGTTGTTGTTTTTGTCATCGTTGTAGCTATTGTTGTTTGTTGCTGTTGTCAGTGTTGATGTTTGAGTTGTTGCTTATGTTGTTTTTGTTATCGCTATTGTTGTTTCATTGTTGTAGTTGTTGCTTCTGTTTGAGTAGCTTATCCACTTGTTTCAATATTTGATATGGACCAGGGTATTACCTGCCAAAAACACTGCTCAGTCTTCAGACACGTTCGGATCATTATTTGATGTTACGATCAAATCCCTGTGTTCCGTTGATCATTAATCTACGGCTGAAGTTTGCGTTCTTTTGTTAACGTCAGTTATTGTTTTTTCTGTTTCAGTTTCCACCGAGAGATCCTTCTGTTAAAGGTTGGAATTTGTATGCTTAATGTTCCAGGGGTGTTCTGAGTGCGCCAGTTATGAACTTGTAAACTCTCTTAATATATTCCATATATTTTATATAGGATCCAGGAGATTTTGTAATCAAGGTTTGTGATATATAACCAAAATACTAATTAACTTATGTGTTTCTCGTACCTCGACAACAAGTTAAATTTTGATTAACCCTTTTTGCAGCGAAAGGGGGTAATGGGGTGGATCAATTCACATCAATATACAGAAATAAAGGTTTTAAAGGACGTTGGAAGTGTTTGGCAAAAAAGCCGCTTTTAACTTTCCTTATGGACAAATTGTTTTCAAAGAAAATGTTATCACTCTTGCCTAATTATAAATCAAGCAAATAAATGTCAAGTGTGGAATAAAAATTAAAATGAGAGAAAAAAAAAGCGAGTAATAAGTTTCTGTCCAATGTACGTTACTACAGTGTCGTCAAAGGAATAACTGTTGTCAAAAATAATGTGGCCGAGCGGTTTAGGTGTTCGACTCGTAGTCCTAGAGTAACGGGTTCGAGGACACTTTACCTGACTTGTTACAGTCAGCTCAGTTGTACGAATCAGTACCAGCTTCTTCTGGGGACTAACCTGCCATAGATTGTGGTCCTGCGTAACGCTACGAAAACCGGGAATAAGCGCCGCCACAACGGGCCACTTGGCTTCAGAAAGATTTAGCCTTAATATTTGGCATTAACAATAGTTCCGGGTCTAACAGTTGGACGGACTTGATTGTCGGGTAAAGAGTAGATCAGAGCCTGACCGTTGGCAGCAAAAATGAATCCGGATTACTTAGTTAACTAGCTTAGGAAAGGAAAAATTTCTTTCCGCGAGCATGAAAACAACTCAAATACTTTATTGTCAAATGGAAAAGTTTACCAAGAAGAATAGAGCACGAAAAAAGAGATGACGATCAGTACGTTTTCCCACAGTTGTTCTTTTTAGCGGTGTTCAATTCGCCAGATATTGTGGTAAAATGTACATCGGCCATCTTCTTAGTTGTTGTGGTGAGTTACAAGGCGTCCCTGTTGACACTAAGTCAAGATCTCATTTTATTTCCAGAAAATACGAAAACCGAAAATAAATACGAAAAATACAAAACCTAACCAGTTAAAGACAAATTACACTTCAATTAGTTGCGTTAGTAGTACAGTAAAACCCCGCTATTACGAGAATAGCATTTGTTTTTGGAGTTCGTGCCAGAGCAGCACCGCTCCTCCAGAGACTAATTTTCATCTGATCATCGGAATAACTTTAAAAGAGAGTGCAAAAAGACTGACAGTTTTGTCTGAACACTACAAAAAAAAAAACAAAAAAACAAAAAAAGAACACAGGGACGCCAGAGACGATAGCGGTCTTTCGTAGAGCATATCGTACCGAAGCGAACATTGGTGAATGGACCGTGGTCATCGTCGTAAGGGGCGACTGTGACATTCGTTCGCTGAAAGGTACAACTGTTTGCGAAAATATATCTTTCGAACATTCAATTTCTGGTCTCAACATCTTGGAATCGCCATCAAAGTTCAAATGCGAATGGAAAACCAATACCAAAAGGTACCTTTACCTTTACCAACACTAGTTCATTGTAAAATAATCTGGAATCCAGTGTTTTCTTGCTTTTGGAATCCGGAATCTGACATCAGAATCCAGCTATAAAACTCCGGAATAAATAACGTGGAATCAGGAATCCAGTAAGTGTTTGCCTTTGGAATCTGAATTTCAGCTGGAATCAATATTTCTTGGCGACGTAACCTACCACCTCCCATATCGGTAAAAGAAGAGAACTCTTTTTTATGTGGTATCTCGTCGCCTGTGAGCTAAGTTCATGTACTCACTGATAGCTTCTTTGATAAGCCGCCTTTCTCGGGGTTTGGGTATATCGATCGAGGGCTGTGAGAAACTGCAAGCAAGTTCCCAAGCAGACATTGCGTTGTTGTTCAATGTTTTTGGGCTGCTTCTACTCTGGAGTAAGAACCGTACGGCTCGTAGGTTGCCATGGACAACCGCCAAGTGAAGCGGTGTGTTACCCTCGGAATCTTGTGCGTGAACATTGCCTCCGTGGTTAACAAGGACCTAAGGGAGAGATAATAGAAACTGCTCATGTTTTGACGACAATATTGACTTTTGGTACTAATAATTACTTCGTATGAAAAGTCTTAGAAAACATTTCTAAATGACATCACTGGGTATCCTTCAATAGCTCGACAGTATTATCTTTACCTGTGGTAACATCTAGTAAAAATGTTAACAATGCTCGATTTCTTAGGGACGGACAAGTTATCTCTCCCACGTGATCATAGGGTGCGTCCCTTAAAGTTTCGACTGAAACATCTGAACAATAAGAATCTAATGCCAACCCATCGTTTCCAACCCCTAGTCCGACTATGCCTTCGCAGTTTAACACGATTAACCCGCGAAGCAACGAAATAAACCCTGCTTAAGTCCACTCTTTTCTCCCCCTTTTTATATTATGATTTCTCTTGAGGAACAACCAACCTGCAGTGATGCAACAGATCCCTGCTTCGCTGCAAAATGTAACGATGTCTTCCCAGAGTGGCCTTCCACGGCGTTGGGCAAACCTCCGTTTTGAAGTAAAAGCTCGAGCACATCTGAAAGCATGTGCCTCGATGCCAGGTGCAACACAGTCTCGCGGTGCTCCCCAGCAATCGTGTTCACGTCGACACCGTGTTCTAGAAGAAGCCTCAAAACACCAGATAAGTGATTCTTAACTGCAATGTACAAGACCGTTTCCTTTGAATCGCCTACAGCAGTTGTTACATCGGCTCCGTTCTCGATCAGAAACTTCAAACCCTCAACCCAACCGTTCTTCGTTGCGTATACAAGGGGCGTATTATTACACTTATCAAACGCGTTTGCGTCCGCACCAAACCCAATAAGAACGCGCACGACCTCGAGCAGACTTCGCTTTACGGCGATGTGAAGTGGGGTATCGTCGTCGTCGCCAGCAGCCTTGTTCACATCGGCGCCGTGTTTGAGGAGACATTTGAGACCTTCAATCCAACCATACACAGCGGCGCAATAAAGTGGGGTGGTGTTGTGTTGATCGTGGCAGTTAGCACTCGCGCCGTGCTGTAGCAAGTACTGGAGCCCTCCCAACCATCCCTTAACAGTTGCGTGTAACAACAGTGTGGCGCCATGCCCGTCCTCCACATTCAATTTAGCCCCCTTTTCATGCAGAAACCTTAGTCCTTCAATCCACTGCGATTTGGCAGTGTAATGAAGCGGGGTGGCGCCACGGCCATCCTTAATATTGATGTCAGCGCGGTGTTGGAGCAAGAGCTTCAAAGCATCCAGGTTTTGATTCCTTGTTGCTATGTGTAGAGGTGAGACCACGTTAAACTGACTGGCATCCTTGTTTCCAAACTCTTTAGCAAGACGGTTTACCTTGATGCAAAAACAAAATTACTGCCTCAGCTGAAGATGTGTGCATGAAGTGGGTTCGCTTTAAAACTACCGTGTTAACCTGGAAACGTCTGTAACGTTAACAGGACCGGAATTAGATGGGGTAAAGGCTTAAGAGAAAGGAGGGGGAGTAATTGTGCAAGAAAACGTGCAATGGTATACTTAATGGCTGGGTTCACACTTGACGCAAAAACGGCAAGTTGCCTGGGCCATGTAGTATGAGAAAAGTACACGTAGTTTCGACTTCTAACTGGAAAATAATGCAAAGAAAGTGAGGAATGCTGAATTATAAAAAGGGCGAGGGATCAAACAGGCTAGTAAAATCCCAGTCCATACTTTACCGTTAGCTATTTATCAATAAACTATGTTAACTTGACTGAAATTTTGTGTATCATGGTCGCACTACTTACATGAAAGACCTACAATATCTAAAACAAAACTAGGTAATTTTACGGCACATGCAATACTGGTGTGTAATCTAGGTGACACGTGTAGCTATCAACAAACTACGGACATTCACATATCCATTACATGGTGTGTTTTTTGTCCGCTAAAAGATACAAACTTTTACCCAAGTCATTCTCGCCAGCACTTCCCTTAACCCGAGGCTATTCTTGGTATATATTAACTAACAAGATCAGGTTAGAAGCAAATCTCGTGAAGGTCCATATGTTGTACGTTACGAGCCTCGGTCTGTCCAATCAACAGTAACAAGGTTAGCAATTCGACACAAACTTACCTCACTTCCCTTTTCCAGAAGAACTTTGACAATTTCTGAGTTACCAGCCCTTACAGCCGCGTGTAGTGGCATGTTTTCGTCTCCATTTGAACGAACGTTCACCTTGCTGCCCCGCTCAACCAACAGTTTAGTGGTATTCGTGTCAGTCAACCCAGCAGCCAATAGCAGCGGAGTGTCGCCGCGAATATCGGCGGCATTGATGTCGGCTCCGTTGTCAATCAACAGCTTCACAATGTGAGAACCACAGCCCCGGTCCACAGCCCAATGAAGGGGTGTTTGCTTGTCCATAGACGGTCGGTTGATACTGCATCCGTGACGTAGAAGAAGCTGAACCTTTTCATAAGTACAGTGGTAGCGTATTGCAAAGTAAAGAGCTGTCTTCTTAAAAATATAACTCTCGATGTTGACATGAGCTCCGCGCTCTAGTAACAGTTCAATTAGTTTAATATCTTGGCGACCAGCGGCGTAATGAAGCGGTGTGCACCCATCCACATCTTTAGCATGAATACTGAGCCCCATGTTAAGTAGCATCTCGGCCATGTCGACATTAACAGCAAGATGAAGAAGACTCTGTTGTTTTTTGTCATCGACGTTTATATCCGCTCCGGCTTGCTTCAGAAACTGAAACATCTCACAGTTGCCGCTTTCAGCAGCGTAGAAGAGAACCGAACTGTTACTCTCGTCTCGCGCTTTCACATTGGCTCTCCAATCCACCAGCAGTTTAACTAGATCAAGGTTCCTACTTGACGCGGCCAGCATTAAAGGAGTTACCCCCTGATTGGTCCGTAAAACTGGCGGATATTCTTCCTTGCGCCCCGTTACCTCAGAAGGGGGGCAATTTCGGACGCAGTCTACTTCCGCTTTACGCCTTAAGAGTTCCAAGGCGGTGCTAATGTGCCCGCCATAGGCTGCGAAGTGAAGATAGGAAAGTCCTTGGCAACGCTTGTGTAACAGATAGGGTGCTTTCTCAACAAGGAACAACAGCACCTGAGTGCGGCCTCGGACAGCTGCGTGGCACAGTGCGTCTAGTTCAAACACGTCCTTTAACCGTATATTAGCACCAAGAAGCAACAGTCTGTTCACAACAGCTACGCTGTTATAGGCCGCTGCAAGACATAGAGGTATGGAAAACTCATCTCTCCTATCATTAGATATTTCATTGACATTTGCACCAAGTTTAATTAAGCTGTCGATGTGAAAAACGTTCCCGATTCTCGCAGCTACGTGAATCAACGACCTCGTCTCTAGTCCAGTAACCGAAGGTCGAAGTACTTGTGTGATCACTTGATGTTCATTTGTATTTAAAGCAGCTAAGAGTTCCACTGCGTTTCTTCCGGCAAATTTGAAACCATTTTCACCAACTCTGACTTGAAGCGCAATGGCGCTGTCCAGCTTGTTGCAACAACAAGAGAAAATTGTGGCTACCTTTTTTGTCTGGCCCCTGATACATATTCGGTGCAAGACAGTAAAGCCATGTTTATCGTGCTGACTTGTAACTGCTCTAAAGGCGAGGATCTTCAAACTCATCTTCGTGAAAACAAAAATAGAAAAATATATTAGTATGTTTTATGTATGCTTTGTGTTAAATTAACTCATCAAAACGAGGCCAACCAAAGCTTATATAACTAGTAGTTGGTTCAAAGCCAATTTATATTATCGTAAAACGTTTAGTGCTTTTAACCCACCAAGCTTAGCGTAACTCGCGCCGTAGTGAAACCTCAATTGCTCTTAACGAAAGATCTTTTAACAGATGTATGATATTTTACTGCTCAAAGGTTCAAATTACTATACGACATCGAAGCTTCCGAAGTTTTGTGCGTGACTGCGCGCGATATGTTTTGAGCCAATCGACATACGAAGACTTCGTTTTTTACATCATCGCTTTAATACGTATTGTTTCGATCACTATTGTTACAGTCCCCCCACTTCCAAGCAATGCCAACTATTTCCCAGCACAAATGCTTTCATATACAGCACAGCTATGTTAACACTTCAAATGAATTCTTTTAACTTCCAAATCTTAAATCAAGATTGGGTTGCCCACACAGAGAGGTTTTACAACCGGGGGGAGGGGATGTGAACTTAGCTTTGATTTTTAAATATGCAGGGGATAACTGCAGAAAAGACTTTGTATCAGAGGGCCAGTCTACAGGTCTAATACACAAAGGTGTCTTACCATTTCAATTGCTCAGTTATGAGATGTTACTGAAACATGCCATTCTCAGCTAAGATCATGGTTAAAAATGCTTTGTGTAGACTGGTACAACTATTTTTCTAAATTTTCACCATGCAAGGCCGAATTGCCTTGGGTTACCTCCAGGCATGTGGCTACAGTATGTGCCTGTGCGGAATAAATAATAGTTCATTGATTTGAATTTACAAATAGGTACGTGCATAGTGCAACATAATTTCCCATCCCCAACCTACTTGTGTATTCTTGCTAGAGTTACTAGATATGTCATTCATCCATTATATTTATATGTATAGGCTTGAGTGTAAAATTGTTGGCTTTCTTAGACAAGGAGGATCTTGGAAGATACAAACTTGCTTTACCCGTCAGAAAAATTAATATTTGTATAAAATGTGGACGCAGACTTGCAACTCCTTGAATCCCTTTATTACTTTAAAACAAATATTTCGGTCTTTCAACCTTCATCAGTGTTCTGGTATTATTACAACATTCTCTCGGCTATGAAACTCGCTAAGAATGATTACTTGGAACCAGAACACTGGTGAAGGTCGAAAGACCAAAATATTTGTTTTAAAGTAATAAAGGGATTCAAGGAGTTGCAAGTCTGCATCCACATTTTATGCAAATATATATATATATATAATGTAAGTATAAATATAATATAGGGTGAATGAAGGCAAAACCGATACACACATCACACTACAAACAGGAGCACACGCTAAAGCAAATGAAATAACATTCAAATAAAACAATGAAACTTAAAAAAGTGTGTGCAAATGAAAAGCAAAAGAGAACTCATACTGCTCTAATGAATTCATTTATACTGATTTCTTTTTTGCTTTTAAGAAATTTTAGCCAAATTAAAAAACATTTATAATATCCAACAATAATATATATATAAACCAATCACAAACATCCACATTCTCCATCTTTTAATAAATTTTAAATATACAAAACACTACGAGGACTCGATTTTTTCTTTCATGAATATATATATAATTATTGGTATCCGCTTATATAATGAATTAACATGTTAAATGCCAACAAATGAAACTGCTCATGTAAGCTTTGGTAAACATGTAGAAACTTACTAAAAGCATAAGGAAAAATGAATTCATTCAAGAAACATTACTATTTATTGAGCCTTATAATTAAGCACAGTTGCTTAGCTAGAGTCAAAGAAGTGATACTAAAGGCATGCATTTTTGTGTTCATTATATATGCACATTGTTAAGCTGGTGTACATTGGTCACCGTGGTTAGAGAACGACCTAGCAATGTTGAATTCAGCTAATTGCTATCACCGCTAGCTAGTAGGCTAGCTCATACCCATGGCCAGGTAAAATCTGTATTGTGGGACAGTGCAACTGCATGAACAAGGAGGGGGGGGGGCAACTGTCACACCCCCTTGTAAAAGCCTCAAAATGGTCCTAAATGTAATAAAGGTCCTAAGCATAACAAAAATTTGTTCCTAAATGTAATAAAGGTCCCTAAATGTTATATAAGATTGGTCTTAAATGTAACAAAGGAGGCAAAAGTAATAAAGTTTTGTCCTAAATGTTTCTCCCAAGCATGTATATTCTAACAGATTAGTGGCAAAATTAATTATTTAAACTTATGTTATATTTAATTGAGGAATACCCGCTTTTACACTTTGGCCCTTTATTACATTTAGGGACTGTTATAACATTTTAGGCCTCGTGGTTAGGCCCTAAGTGTAAAAACGGGTTTATTACATTTATAAGGACCAATGGTTTAGTACAGTTAGAACCAAACTTTATTACATCTAGGACCTTTTTTTATTACATTTAAGATCAATCTTGGCTTACATTAAAAACCTTTTTATTACATAATTTAGGACCCAAAGGGTATTATATTTAGGATCTTTATTACATTTATAAGATCGAATTTTTATTACATTTAGGACCTTTATTACATTTAGGGCCATTTATTACTCTTGAGGCTTCTACACCCCTCTCTGGGGATTGCTATGGCCTAGGATGCGTTCAACCACTAGCTTATTAACCCTCCAGTATACGTAACCTAAAGCTGAACTCTACCTCAATGTAACCTTTACCAGCTCTAAAGCCTAATCCAAGAGAAGGGTACTAAGTGAATAATTCCTGCAAAGACTGGTCTTGACTCACACAATAATTATAAAGATGGGCACACAGCCAAAAGGCATAAATAACTGGGGAAAAAAACTCACCAACAATCAAAAAAGTCTCTGGGGATCATGGTACTAGCTTTTTAAATTATTAGCCTTAGAAACAAAACCACTCTTTATTCAATCAATGCATACTACTCCTCTAAAACTCAAAAAATTTAAGGGAAAATTGGGGGAGGGAGGCATTCAATATTTTTCAGAGATTAATTAAAACCACCGCCCCCACCTCCCTACCCATAAAAATGAAGGGTCCCTAAGGAACTTTCAAAAACAAAAGTTTTATGACTGAAAACTTTTGGAATGCTGTACATATCATATATTTTAATAATATGGTGTTGTGATGAATATGGATCAGGTAAAAGCCAAACTTAAGAGCTAAGTAGAAGCTTGTTCAACTAACCACCTTTTTGTAACTGAAGTGAATTCTTTAAGCTTCCTAAGTAACAACAGATGAGACTCTCCGTGCCAAATTTGTAATAAGACTGCTTTGTACATAGGCACAATATAAGTTGACAGTATACTCAATGATTCATTGAGTATAAATACTATCAGTAAGTTTTGATTTCCATCTTACGCCTGAAAATATTCTCAATAAATATGCAATACAATGCAATACTATGCTCTTTATAATACAAAGCTTACAAAAATTTGTTGAGAAGTTCATGTCCCACATTGCCTAAAAGTTGCTAAGTTTACAGACTCTAGATCTATAACCTGTCAGCATTCTAACATATTAAGAAGCAAAAATTAAGGGCAGCTTAGAAAATGCAGTTAAAAGGTAATTTAGTTACCAAAATATTTTTTTGTTTTTGTAATGTGAGTTTTGAAGTTGCATTGTATTCCCAACTTAAAGAGTAAGTCAAACACTTTGGTCCTCCCCAATTAATATTATATTGTTTGGACTCCTGGCCTTTCCTTTTGTCATAATAAACAGTGAGTAATTTTAAAAGATCTTACACACAAAATTCCCTTAATCGAAGTTTACTGAACCACTCTTCAAAGTTGCCAATGAACTAAAGTTAGTATTGAAAAACCCTTACGCGGAAAATATTACCGCATCCATTCTTTATACAAAATGCACAAAATACGATCCAAACACGAACATGTAAATTTAGATGTCACTGAAATGACAATACATACAGTCTCGCTGTATCACCCGCGGTTTCAGTGTCTAATGAGCGTAGACATAGTTTATTAACACTTTGGACAACGTGCGAGTGAATGGACACAATGACTAAATCTAACGGATAACAAACCAAACCGGCATTTTCTAAAGCTGTTTTCATCAGTTCATCTAATTATGTGGGCGAAAAGTTTCTTTGCCCAAAAGATTTTGTTTACTCTTCTAGTAGCAAAATTCAATTCGCTATGTTGGCTTGGATTCGATTGATTAACGAGGTAAAATTTATATATCACAGTCTTTTTAAGTATTAGTTAATCGGCACACAGCTCTTGCGAAGGGTTTTAATGCTGTTAGAATCTACAAACTGCAGAAAATTACTCAAAAATTTCGCGCATGACATACAGAATGTGACCCACGCCATGCCGGCCAAGCGATGGAATATATTGTTTTATCATCCGATCGAGCAGGACATCGACCATTAACATTATTTCATTGAAGAAATTAAACCCAACATGTACAAATTGAAACGTTGAATTTAAATTCAAAAGTTCGATATTTTGTTCTTCAAAAGTGTGTCGCATTCAACACCTTAACTCGACACTTTGACTTGAGATTAATAGACTTATGTCGAACCACCCTCGGTTCTGTTTTGAAGTACAAAATATTTAACAAACTATGCTAAATTCTTACTGTTCAAAGATAAGATAAACCGTAATATATATTGTTCACGCAAAAGATTTGATCCTAGAAATGAAAAGTTAAGCACGTAAGGTTCAAGAGCGAAACTTTTGGATGTTATTTGGCCAGAAGATAGCGAACACTTACGCGAAAGACAGACATTAGCAGTCAGCGAGTTGTAAATATATTTCTATGAAAGGCGAAGCGACACTTTCATGAATGCTTGGCCATTTGATATATTAATACTTAAACTAAAATGTATGACGTAAAACTTACCTGATTTCAGACAACGGTAAGTTTTCCTGTCAGATGCCCTCATATATAATACGGCAGACTTCCCTATCAGTTCAGATGGATAACCAATTTGTGCCTTTCACGATCAGCCAGCGTGCATATTTTGCTTCCGTAAAACACCTCAGCCACAACACCTTCTGAAAGGTTCTATATTAGTCAAAATGGCGATGCGGTTAGAAATGCACCATTTCATGTCATCAACCTAGTATCTTTTTTGGGTCAAATTGTTTGGTTTCTTGTTTCCCTCCCTCCGACTGATTTTCGAACACAGTTTACAAAATTACGCCTTCCCCGTAATGCGTGACATTAATCACGACGTCTGGTTGAAATGGATCCGTTGATTTCATTGGCCGTCACGTCTAAGTGATATATGATGACAGTGTTTATGAAGATAACTCCGCAGGCAAAATGATAAATTTAAAATACTCGTTGAGACACCAATTTGACGGCTGTAGTAAAAAAAATACTACCACAGGAAACACTTACACTTTTACGGGCTTAGTTTAATACTTTTTTTCCCCAGCAGATGAACTAGCTTGAAATGCATCCTTTCTGCTCAATAATTTAACAGAGTGTGACGGTTTTGTGTCTATCAGCGCAACTGAAACCGAGTCAGTATCAAAGTTTTCCCGTTCAGTGTGAATGACCAATTCGTTATGTCTCAATGGCTATCACATCGAGTTGACGCGTCCGGTTTATGAACAAATTTATGATGTTCGAAATCACGCGAGTGTGCATTCGCTCACTTCCTTATTCAGTTATGTAAAAGATCGTATCTGATTCGCGTAGGGTACGGTTGCTGGCCGATTTGTAAAAACCAGGAGACATTGGCTCTTTAGGACATGATAAAAATTGATATCATATTAACAGCGAAGTTGAGTCCTAAAGAAGTTACGTTTTGCATATGTTTTGATAAAGTTGTTCGCGACTGATCACGATTTTTTCTAAAACCCAAAGCTCACAAAATGATAGTTATCACAGGTTTTAAGGCTGTATGATACCTTATGCATAACACTGTACATTTATCTTTCTTTATTCTAATTCTCTTTATTCTGATGAAAGCCACCACAAGTGTTGACTACGCGTGTAATAATCGCTTACGCAACAGCTAAAACGCCATTATATAAGACGAATTTATCTTCAAAACCCTTTAGGGAAGAGAATGTCGTATGAAATGAAACGATTTCTTTTTCTTTCGAAAACATTTTGTTATTAAAACCGGAAACTAAATGGTTCCGAATCAGGGAGGAACTGGTCCGGGGGGGGGGGTACTCCCTATATTGGGATGGTAGGTATGACCGTCGTATGTTTTAGGAGTTAAAATTGCCAGTCCGGTATTTTTAAGGGGTTGTAAAAAGAAATCCAGTGTTTAACCAAGAGCCTGGTGTTTTTTAGGGTTTAGAAACGCAAAGCTATTGGACTGCTTGCAGTCCCGTACTTTAGCAAACGTGCGTACTGATAAGAAGTTTAAAAAATGTCCTTTGGCGAACGTCCTACTACGCGTGTGCCTTTATTTACTGCGTGTCACGTTCCGAACAACACGAGGGGACTTAGCGCTGACCCACTAGCTACCCGGGGGAAAATTTCAGCTTTCAATTGGTATTTTTTAGGGTAATATTAAAATCGAAAGGTAATTTTTAGGGTAGAAAATTTTTATCCCTAGGTATTTTTAGGGTATTTTGGGGACTTTTCCGATGGTCATCCCTACCCTTTTGACCCCG
>JAOBAT010054580.1:0-28365 GCA_026413305.1 Hydrozoanthus tunicans
GGGGGTATGAATTGGGGTTATGAGGGGGGGTGGGGGAGGGGAGGAGGAGGTACTCCAGGGTTAAAAGGATAAGGATGACAATTAGAAAAGTCCCCAAAATACCAAGACATAAAAAATCGTCACCTCCAAAAAGACTTCTCTGTTTTAAAATTACCCTGAAACATACCAGCTGAAAGCTGAATTTCTCCTGTGGATAACTAGTGGATTGGCACTAAGTCCCCGTGTGTTAGGCTGAACGTGATATGCAGTGAATAAAAGTGCGCTCATAATAGAATGTTTTTCAAAGGAATAGTTGTCTTAACTTCTTATTCTTTATGGAAGTTTGCTAAAACACGGGCCAGACTGCATACAGTTTAACTGCTTCACGTTTTTCAACCCCCCAAAATACCAGCCTCTTGGTTTAACACAGGGTTTCTCTTAACAACCCCTAAAAATACCGGACTGTCAATTTTAACCCATAAAAAAATTGACAGTCATACCTACTACTCCAATATAGGTAGACACCAGCCCCCCCAGTATGAGTTTGATTAATGTTCTCAAAAATGCTTATATTTATCAATTTAAACAAGACTGACCCCATCCCTGGCACCAACTCTGGGGCTTCAGTTTGCAGCTGTTGCATGCCTTGCTGGATCTGCATCAGAGCTTGCATCGCTCGTGGGTTGGTCACAGCCTCCTGGAAAGCTGGGTTTTGCATCTGAAATCAACACAAACACTATAAAATTAAATAGGATGTCTAAACCACAACCTGGCTAGCCCAGTTGGTAAGGTGCCAGACTGTCGTGTGGGAGGCAACCTGGCTTGATTGCCCCTGCAATTCCAGGGGGCCCGTACCAACAAAATATTCATATCACATATGATTAGCTATCACTTTCAAGAGCTACATTTTTTATACATTATCTAACTGAGTTACAAAACAATGAAATGTTTAATTCAAATTATAACTAAAAATGAAACTACAGTACACCAAACTGTTAACTATTACTATTATACTCATAAAAAATAACAGATTGCTGTGTTTGTTGTTGTTGGATTTAATTACCTGCTAGACTTTCACTCGGGGTCTTAAAATAACTGAGGAAAAGGTGCTGCCTTTGCTCTAACATTTGCAGTTGGTAAGACCTTTGTTTCTTCTAAAGTAAGGGTGTAAAACTTAGGCCTTTGGGAGTCTATAAACGGGTTATAAAACCTGTTCCAACTATTAAGGAGTAGTGAGAGCTACAGATTAACAGATTGTAAACTAAATTCTTCCCCTGAAGTGTTAAAGTAAGCTTCATACGTTTTTGCAAACAACAATGCATTAGCAACAACAACAATCTTTAGAAGCAAAATGCTCAGCGACAACAAAAGTAACAAAGTACTAAAAAATCTAGGTGAATAGAAAATAAAATAAAGTTCAACCATGCTGCTCAACTCCTACCTGTCTCATAAACTCTGGCAGTCTTTGTGCAACCTACAACAAATGTTACAGGAAATTAACAGGCTATTTTTCCCTCAGTGTGTTACATTAAGTTTAAGTGTCAGGAGTCAGAGCTTGCCATCTGAAATGAGTGATCGCTCTTGCTTACCATCGCCAACTTACTTAAAGCTACTTGCCTCGATGGATACTAAATCAAATGTAGCAGTCATATTTGAAAATTATGTTTTAAATCATTAACAACAGTGCATATTAGTTTTTAGAGTGTGAGAATGGAGTGTTAAAGACAAACTTTGGCTCTGAAGTGGGCAGAAAGGTCTTCTCCATTGTTTATCAACCACTACCCAACAAAACCGATTGCTCGTCTCAAAAATTTCATGCAAGCTTTATTTCACTCACCAAAGATTTTCAGATTGTAGTATTATAAAGGGTCGTAATGGTACCACTATCTAATGTTGGTAGTTCCCGACCTTTATCTCTGAGAGTGCTGTTATTAATTGAAGCCTAAAGTGCACCCTTTAATGCCTCTGGCAATGCCGCATTTTATGAGTTTGTCAAATCATTGAATTCATTATAATAAATATAACTGGCAGTTTGGATACAATGATAAAAATACATTAATTTTACAGTTCATTTGACAGGTAATTTCCAAGGCAGGGGTTGAGAATTCGAGCATGTAAGCTTCAACTCTTCTCCATTGGAGAATGCCATAGCTCAGTGTGTTGAGCTCTGCATATTTACAATACAAGTTATTAAACACAAGGATAAATTCTACCTGCTGAGCCAACTGCGGGTTGCTTTGAAACATTGGGTTGGTTCTGAGAATCTGTGGGTAAACAAACAAAATTATAATGAAGGTTAGTTCTCATAGAAACAAACAAGGGTGCTATTAAATTAGTCAAGCTGGCAGAATGGTTGTCACTTTCATCTTCCAACACTGTAGACTCAGGTTTAAATCATGAGTTTGCAAGTGGATGGTGATTTTCCATCTCAACATGGCTTGGAGGGTAAGATCAGGGCACCCCTAAGTCCCCCCCCCTCAGATTTACCATCTCAAGATGTCAAAATGTATATCTTAAATCACTTCATCATCAGTAGCAGCAGCACCATAGTAACAATCATAATCATAGATAACACCAATGATGTTCAGCAATTACGAGTGGTTGGCTATCACTCCATGAAATTTTATTCAAAGAAATGCAAACATCTAGCACCCACAAGAAAAAAGAACCTCATGGATTCAACCTATACAGTTAACAGCCCATAGATTAAGTCAGTTACAACTGAGAAAGACCTTGATGCTTCTATGAATTTATCTTGGAATAATCACATTGACATCATCATTAGTAAAGCCAACAAATAAATGGGTGTGACCAAAAGAACTTGTGCCAATGAATGTGACCAGGGAACATTGATAATTCACTTGTTAGATTTCAGTTAAAGTATGCTTCACAGTTCTGGTCACCTTGCACAAAAGAAAGGATCTCTGCACTTAAGCACGTACAAAGACTTGCAACTAAATTCCATCATCATTATCACCATCACCATCATCTTCATCATTATCACCAACAAAATATTCATCACTATCATCATCACCACCATCATTATAAAACCATTACCACCATCACCATCATTGTCATCACCATCACCATCATCATCATCACCATCATCGTCATCACCATCATCATCATCACCATCATCATAATCACCTTTATCATCATCATCATCACAATTCTAGCCCTACTTACAGAGGCCATTAGTTCTGGGTTGGCAGTCATCTGGTTCATCATACCCTGCATGTACGGTGACTGCATCATATTTTGCATCATCTCTGGGTTGGCCGACACCTGCTGCATTAGGTTCCGCATGGCTGGGTTCTGGAACATTCCAGTCATTGGAGGAACACTCGTCCCCAAACTGTGAAATAAAAATAAATTGAGTACATAGAAAATAAGAATACATTGAATATTTTTTACCAGTAAATTATAAAAATGCACTCAGCAGTATACATTTTGAGTTTATAATCACTCTCAACTGGTAATCATTCTACTTCGACTGGATTTGGATTTCTTAGTAGCTTCTGGTTCAAGTTGTCAATGGTAAAAACCCTTAATGGTATCTTAACTCACCCTGGGGCAGTACTTGGTGTTGGTGAAGTTGTGGATGAAGAGGAGGTTGTATTAGTTGGGGTAGTTGTCTGCGGCTGGGTTGCTGGTCGCGCAGGTTGGGTGGTAGCACCTGCTGGTTGGCCAGAAGTAGTTGGTCCCCAAGGGTTGGGCAGGGGTGACGTATTCTCAGTCCCTCTCTGAGGGTTGCTATCAGGGGCATTGCCTTGTGTTCCTGTTTGACGGTATTTAACAACAACAACATAGAGTTAAAGCTTGCTCTGAACTATTGAAACTATTCTAAGATGACTTTTTAGGGTCCATGTTTTAAGAAAAATTTAGGACTAAAATCCAAATATCCAATGAAATATTCTAAGTCTCAAAAAGTCAGACTCTCAAAAATAAAAGCTGGCAGGAAAATTGAATTTAGAGTTTTTGAGTGATTATAATAATTTTTTTATTTTGGAATGTCATATCTCTGTGAAAACTGTATATTCAGCAAAAGAAATTTCATTTGCAAAAGAGCAGAAAGTCAGCAGTTAGGTATGGTACTGCTGAACACTGACCTAGTTTTAGAGGGCTACCATACATACATACATAGATACTTTATTTCCACATCCCATAAGGGCTTTTCAGTGGAAATGTTACAAGAACAAGCACGACCACAATTAAGAATCCCAACTGATTGGAGGCAGACCAGTTGGTTTTTTACAAGTGCGGTGGATTTGACTCTGGGATCACTGAAGTCAAATCCTGTCAGTGGCCAGAGTGGGATTTGAACCCAGGACAACTACATGCAAATGCGGCACCTTAACCACAGAGCTACGCTGCCTCCTCCACTAAGCCCTGCTGCCATATGGCAGACACTCTCAACAGAGGTAGAAGCAGTAAACATTTAACAACATTGACTAGTCTTGAAAAAGTACAACACAAGTTTTTTAAGAGCCAGAGATCAGTGCAACTGTTAATCTTACACACAAGAAACACTTGGTGGGTAATGATTTATCAAACTGACTTTGTTTTTGTTGACACATTTATAGTGTTATTACAATTTTTACATGGTCAGTTTTTTAGAACTAACTTTTCATCTTCAAAGGTTTGTTTAAGTTGTTTGATAATTTAAGCCCTTTTCTCATAACTAGTTGGTGTCTTGTAGCAGACTGGGCTTTTAACACATCAGTTTAAAAAAACATAAATTATATACCAAGAAACCAAATACTATTATTTAATAAAAAAAATTGTAGATGTACATTTTCAAACTTGATTTTCTGTACTTATTCTTACAGAGAAATGTACTAGAAAAACATGGAAATGAGGTGGGATGAGCACTGCTACCTATTCAACACAATCTTCACTAGAAAATTGTACATATTCTTATATCTCCAAAAATTTGTGCCAATCTTTGTGAAATTTTGTAAAGCTACAAAATTTCACAAATTTATATAATTAATTAGTAATATTAATTCTAAAAAAACATTTTTTCTGCAATGCTAGCATAATAGCCTATTATTTAATTATTAGTCTATTAGTTAATTATTAACTACAGAACAAACCTGGAGCGCCTCGACCTCCTCCAAACAGGGCTGAAAAAGGATTATTTTGAGCCTCCTCAAGCTAGAACAGGTAGGAGCAATGATTACGTATCATATTGATCATACTTCAATTATTACACACCATATCATATTTCATTTATCAAAGTCGATCATATATTTCATTCTCACATGTCACATCAAAATTCATTAATAACAACTCAATGTATACCAATTAATGTTGAACACTTAACAGTCTACAAAGTCTGATCCTGTTTTATTATCTATAACAACTCATACAAAGACAATTGTATTGATTTTTCAAATAACTCAACAATTTTCTAGATTATGTACTAAAAAAATCTAAAGTCATTATTAAGGAGAAATTAACTTATTTAAAGGCAATTACAGCCCTGTAATAATATAGAATAATAATTTTATTAAATATAAGAAAAAACGTTGCTGTACCTGCTCCTGGGCTGCATTCATCATGGGCTCCTGAATATCTGTGTACATTCTCTGGAGGGCATTGAACCCTCCTGGTAAACTCTGGCGAAAGCAATCAAAATTGGTTTCAATAATGGCCATAATCCCTGAAACCACTTAACCAAGGACCTGAGCTATAAAAAGGATAGCTCCTCCCATATCAGACACCTTTCAAAATTCAAATTATGGACCAAGCAGCATTTTAGCTTCACTCGACCTGACACTGAGCAATAGATACAACTTGATAGCCGCTAAAATTTAAACATTCATAATTTTTTCCTTCATGGGTACAGAAGTGATAAAAAGAAATGCAAGTGAAGTTTTGTCGAAATTCCAGGGAAACTTTGAACTTTTTTGGTGAAGTTGTCACAACTCCTATAAATTTCTCTCATTAGTCTTAGAGCATAATATAATTTGTGTCCCAATGCTTGCATTTCTTTCTTTACCACTAACAAATTATGTTTTGTTATAATTTTCAAACTGTTTGGAATAGTAACCAAAAAACCCCTATGATTCTGAAGTATTTAGTTACTCTATTTATTTAAAATATGTTACATGAAACTATTCTAATTTACACACAAATAGCCCATCATGTCTCTTCGGAGGATGAGTGACAGCTGAAGGTGGCGAGTGCCTGGTTCAGGCCCTTTCATAGTGCAGGTCCTTGTTTAAGAATTATCTAATAGAAATGTATGCATGTATAATGTTTTAATCTTCAGTTCAAGTTAAAGTACCAATTGGGACTATTTTAATAGAGCAAGTTTTTGTTATTTTCAAACCTCCAAATTGCTGATCGCTCTGTCCTGACTTCTCATCATTTCTTGCATCAAGGCAGGATTTCTGGCCATTTCCATTGTCTAGATTTTGAGAAACGCTTCATCATTAGCACTATAAAAACTAATTAATAAAAGTATAAACTAACTATTGCCTTTTATAATCAAAGTTATACTTATCTTAATTATGTACAAAAAAAAATATAATCTGCTTTGATATCAAATATTGACAAGAAACTTTCAAAATATTTTCTCACCTGTCTCATTAACTCTGGGTTATTCAAAATGTGAGAAATCTCTGGGTTTCTCTGAAAACAAAATATACAGTTAACAATACGTCAAGTGTTTTCAAACAGCAAAATCTTAATGAAATTAAATCAAAACT
Organism: Hydrozoanthus tunicans; assembly: GCA_026413305.1. Lineage (NCBI taxonomy): Eukaryota > Metazoa > Cnidaria > Anthozoa > Zoantharia > Hydrozoanthidae > Hydrozoanthus > Hydrozoanthus tunicans. The sequence continues at coordinate 6,696 of JAOBAT010054580.1, forward strand.
AATCAATGCAAATCAAGTCACTCTTAGGGTTTGTTCAAGCATAAATATCATATGAATTTATAAATTGTTACAGCTACGATTAAAATAATTATATTTACAGAGGTTCCCCGTTAATTCAGTCACCTATGGGCCTGAAAAAATTGGCCTAAGTAATGGGATAACCAAATTAATGAGGTCTTTTGTAAAAAAAAGTATGGCCATTTGACAAGCAAACCAAAGAAAAAGTGACTGTTATTACAAGGTGGCCATAAGGCAGGTTCCACAGTAATTATAAATATTAAATATGAGTAGTAAATTGTTATAGTTGTATAGTAACAATAGTGATAACAATTTATAACAACTCATTTAACATTCAAAATAAGTTGGTTAGTTAAATAAAATTTTAAAAATTTTTATTAATTAATCTATAAGCTGATGTTTTGGTCATGGAACTTTGGCATCCTTTGATTGCTGCAGTAGTCTGGCAAATTACACAATCTTTTCCCAGGGTCAAAAGAAAATGTTTTTACTTTTACTCCAAAACCTACCTCCACAAGTTGTTGCATTTGTGGATTGTTCATAATCAGCTGCCTCATCAATTCAGGATTGGACATCATGTTCTGATAAACACAGCAAAAAAATCGGTATGTAAATCTTGATCGAAAGGATCTTTGTTTTAAATTTTAGCAATAAATCATGGGTAATAACATACGTTAATTAAATGTTTGTGGTCAAGTGGACAATGTATTCTGACAGTGTCAAAAACAAATTTCATCAGTTTTCTGACACAATGGAGAAAAAAACATAAATAATTTTTGTTCAAAAGGCAGTAGTTGAAGAGTGCATGATTTGTAACTAAGGGAAATAAAGGGTTGGCAAAAAATTTAAAATAGTTAGCAGAGACGGCGAGGTTGGAAGCTGGCCCACCAAACTGAGTATTAGAACTATGCAGAGTACCCCAATTTAGGAGCCAATAAAATCTGAAATAAATTTTTCTGGCACTTAAATTAGAACAATTACGGTAATTATAATACGTATCCTTCAAACTTTTTGACGTTAACAGCAAAATACTTTGTATATACAAAACAAAGCATGAATTTAAGCACATTTAAAGTGACATGTATTGTACCTGGACCATTGGATTATCCATCATTTGGCGCAAGAAGTCTGGGTTTGAGGCCATCTAAAGATAAAATGTTGCATTAGAAACCCAAATACAGAATACTACATGAAGACAAATTTGAACAACAGAAAAAGTTTACAAGGAGGGTGCACAGTAATCTGGAACATGTGAGTTACTGCCAATACATACATGAAGGATACACAAGCTTAATTGTAGGGTGGTCGAGGAAAACCCCACACCCCATCCCCCCCTTTCCCCCCAACATGCTTTTAAAGAGTTTTTCAGTTTACTCTGAATCTTGGCTCCGAGCATGTCTGTCATCAAGGTCAAGAGAATTATTTTAGTCACTTACCTGTTGCTGTAACTGGGACTGCATTTGCTGGAAGTTACCTGATGGGACAACAGGCAAAACAACTCTTTCTTAGAAGAACAAAAAATATTGTATGTATACATGGATGTAATGACTCTAGTTGTACTTGCAGTTAACCTTACCCGTATTAGTTATTAAAGGTTGCCCAATTTCTTTTAAACAAAGAATACCTCTTTAATAATTTGACAATTATTCTTTTCTTTTTGAAATTATGCAGGCCTGTAAAGTATTGTCTTTTTTCAAAAAATTTTAAAAACAGTTAAACATGTCCAGTTTCTAGGCTGGTAGCAAGTATAACTTTTAAGGACTCAAAATTCGAAATTAAAGTGAGTGCTACTAGATTTTCAGAACTGGTCACCAGCTGATAAGTAACTAGCCTAGTTAATTAGTAGCCACTTTTAGAGGATGTAATCACTTGTAAATTTATGGTAGCTGGAACATCTGAGTGACACTCTTCTTTCTTTCCTCACTAAAATAACTTTAGACTTATACATAATTATGTACAGTACAACTACAAGAAAATCTGTTTCACGCCTTGTTGACTGATAGCACAGTCACTTTGATGACTGTGTTTACTAGGTACCAGATTGTTTCAGTGGCTTTGGATCATGAGTGCACTTAAACACCACATGTAAGTTTTAGCATTCAGGAGAAGAAGAGCCATTAAAAAGCTTTGTTCATTGTGAATAAATGCTGGTTCAGCAAAATTCTCTGAAACAATTTGATTGCAGTGATTGATAATGAACTAAGACATCTTGTTGCAAATCAAGCTTTAAAGATTTTTAACAGGAATAAAGTCAAACTGTACCTGGCTCACCAAAGAGCCCGCCAAGGCCTCCTGTACCCCCCGCACCAAACAACCCACCTGGCGGCAAGGGGGGTGGGGTGGATGAAGAAGTTGATGTGGCGGCTTGGGTCTACAACAACAAAAAAGTAAAAGAGAATTTTAAATTTTCAACCTTAAACATTGCATTTTCAGCATTCTGATTGGCTTACTCAACCTCAGTTAACAGCTTAACCCTTTAACCCCTAAAGCTTCAGTTGGTCAACATCTAAATTCTCCTTACATTAACAATAGAAAACAAGCTGATTAGTGTTGAGAATATGAAGTTTGATCATCCACAAAAAACTTGGAAGATGAATTTTCAAATTCTTCCAAGCTACTCATAGAAATATTAAGGACATAAGTTATGAGAATTTACAAGCTAATCATTTAGCACTCTTAGGGGTTAATGGGCTAAACATACCAAATCAACCATACATGGCAACTGACTGTATAATGTTTCATAGCTGAAATATGTAACAACTAGCTAATACGTAATAAAAACACATCTGAAAATTATTTTTATCATTTCACTTTAATTTGCCCAAATTAATGCTCCGAGATGTAGTATGTTCCCCCTTAACTCACACTTTCAAAATGATATATTAGGCAACAAGCAAAAACAATTATTCTAATAAGAAATTTAAAAAAAAGCTACCTACTTAGACACTTTAGTATACCTTTATTAGGGAGTTCAAGATTTATGGACGGCAAGATCAATGATGACAGCTTACAAAAAACACACTTCCTGCCTGCGTTTTCGATCATGTATAGCTAGTTTGCTCTCTCTTTGTCCGAATTACACTTTGTGAATAGAAAATGAAAGTGATATTTTAAAGGTAAAAGAAGATTAACATAATTTTTTGTAAGTGGTTCTTGTAGTCGCAAAAAACTTCAAAGCTGAGATTTTTACAACCTTAAAAGTCAATGGCATGCTGGTAGCCAACATGGTGCATTCCAACAGGTACCTATTGTATTCACTATTGCTTTCTGCTGCCATTGTCGGCAACGGTGTACTCCTACCTTAAGCTTTCTGTTTTTGTTAACACAAATTTTTACTTGTTTCAGTACTTTGAGGGGGCAAACAAACATTGCTTGGCCACAATTTTTTTGCCCCTACAAGAGGCTGGAATGAGTAAATACCTGCATTTATTACTTCTATAATTAGATTTTGTTTTATAAATCATAAATCTCCCATAGCAAAAAGGTCTATTAAGGTCTACTTAAGTTGAGTACTGAGTGAATTTACATAATGAAATAATTGCAAGTCATCAAGCACTTCATGTGGAGTTTTAATTATTATTCAGTCAATCTACTAGTGCAATAAAATAACAACCATACCTGTTGTTGTGAGACATGTTGCGCGGCTTGCTGCTGGGCCTGCAATAAGCAATTAAATTCATTTTGTTTAACACTTTCATTGTATAACTACCCGGTGTACTAGGTCGATGACCAATATGATGTCAATCGAAACTAAATAATCAATTCGTATTGACTAATCGATCACCAATTGATTACTGAAAATGTTGCGATATTCATCAATAGATTTCCGAAAAAGAACACAATTATTCTGGGCCTGGAAAAAATCCATATATGATACAGTTTGGGACTTTCTGTGTGATATTTGATTGGTCTGTGATCGGCCGATACCAATCGATGGCAATTAACCAATTTTCATCCACTGTTATTGATTTATTCAATTGATTTTTGATCATGGATTTCATCAAGTTAGTACGCTGGGACAACTACCATTACAAGCTGTTTGCTAAGCCTTTGCAAAGTTACATGCTGGGACATATTTCATTTTTTTGTTTAACAGCAAGACTGTCAAGTACAAGGTCTAGCAAAAGGAATGCATTTATGAGTTAATGCCTTAATACTAAAATTTCTCCAGGTCTTTATAAAAAGTATATTTAAACAAAATAATTTCTGAACACTTTATACCATTGCCACAAAACATGTACCATTTCATAATCAAGGCTAAATGGTTAGAAATGCCTAAAGACTTCTGTTTGGTAAACTTGCAAAAGCATTTTAAAATTATCTATCTAATTTGATTTTTGCATGCCAACATCCTTTGGCTTCAATCATTTCACATTAATTCAACTTGTTATCTTTTAAATTTTTCTAAAACAAAATCATGGCAAAAATAATTATCCTCTTTATATCACGAAGTGTTAGTTTGCTAAATTGATTTTGTTATATTTCATATTTCTACGTTTCTATCGTACGCATCTTCACAATTTTAATTTTGTGCATGGATAAAAAATGATTTTGCGTAAACACCGTTACGGTAAATATCGAAGCATGTTTGAAAGTAAAACTAGTACAAAATTCAAAACTTAAAAAAATCTCCAAGACATTACTTTGAAATTGTCTTTTCTATCAGTTAAAACGTCTAAAGAGATCATACACTTAATATACTGAGCACTGTGAAAAATTATGTAATTCAGCCGGCTCTTTTACGTAATCTTTTTTAACAATCCGTCAGTTGTTTAGTTAAAATTAAAAGATGGGTTTAAAGATACACAAATATACACAAATATTATATATAAATTGGTATCAAGCGTTTTGGCTAAAATAGTTATCACGTAATGGTGAATGAAACTTCTTCAAAATCCGACTAAAGTTATGTATAATTGCTTCTTGTAGCAAAAACGAAGACACAGTCTATCAAATCTATACAAAAGGCTGCACTATATGTAACTCCATATTGTGAACCGAAACCAACAAACTTCTTTGGAATGAAGCAAAGAGACGATTACGAAAAAAAGCTTTATGTCTCAACATACCTTGTTCTCCGATTTTATCACGAGATGTACAGTAAGACCATCCTTTATTGCTGCAAATTCAAAGAAAACACGGTAAGAAACTAAAAAAAATGGCTAGATTCCTCCAACATATGCTAGTCTACATGATTCATACTTACAGTATGTCTCCAAAGTGTCACTGTCTTTTAAAATTCTCCCGGCAAAAATCAAGCACAACTGGGCGACCGGCGAGTTGAACTTCGACGAAATTATCTCTTTGAGCTGTTGAGAGGTTTAAAGAAAACTTAGAAAGAGGGAACAGCGATTCGACGGCAGAAAATGAGACAAACCTCTTTTATCGTTGCATCGGGTTCTACTTCGATAGTTTCTTTAGATTTTGATGTTTTAACGATGACTTTGATAGTCGTTCTTTCTTCGTCCACTTGGTCGGCCATGATTTGATGCAATACGACGCAATTACTAGGACCTAGTCCTAATCTTTCCTTGAAGTAGCGAGGGAATGTGTTCCAACTTGTCAATTCCAAGATGGCGCTGATGTTTCAAAAAACTGCGAGGTTTGTAGTCAACCTACATTCGAGATATTACTAAAAATTCTAGTAAGATTAAAAAACTTTCACTGCATGCTACAAATAGGAAAAACCAGATATTGTAACACAAGTATATGGAAATATAAAGTTTCTTACTTATCTTGAAATCTCGTAGACTGCAGAAAGCCGTGTCGCTCATCAACAACCTCGATGCTTCTAAGTTTCCTCTATTGCTGAGCAGAATAACACAAAAACTACATTCGAGGGTAAGCTAGTGAGTAACCTTTGGAACATAGTTTATCTCTGGGTATCCCAGCTTGGAATAATAGCTTATGTGGTAGATTTTTTAGTCAGTTCAAAAATGTTTACCCTCTCTCCCTCCCTCTGTTTCAAGTTAGCCATCCGATAAACTATGTTGGTAGGGAATTCTGTTGCTTAGAATTTGATACTATTAAGATCAAGCATTCAGGCATTATTGATAAAAAAATAAAGGGGTAATATGCCATTTCCTAATTTATAAGTACTGCACATGCTTTAATAGTAATGGTCACCAAAAAAATGAAAACATCAAGTTGAGGCTAGCGCTACTACTAGGTATCCAAAAATATGGTTTAATGTAAGCAGTGGAGCGTTATTTGGAAATGGGTCGCTTATCATGGTGATTAAGGTCACTTTGACGCCAGGATTATCCAGTAAGTGGGCTTTATTGTTCTGACTAGAAACATTAGCCAGTCATAGCATATTAGTTCTAAGGTCAATAAGCTTATACACTAGTCAGTTGACAGGGATCCTAGCAACACACCCCCCCCCCCATCCCTATTCGTGCTTTAGCGGGGCATTCACCTTTTTGGCAAGTGAAAAGCAGTGGGCGTCCTGGTTTACAGGGATAATCTAAGAGGTGAGCGACACAGTCCCTGGGGAAACCTCCTAGAGTGAATGCCCTTGCCAAACGAGTTTAGGAGATAAAAACACAAACAATATAATTAACCAACCAACAACATTTTTTCTTATCATCGGAGTACTTGTACAGAAAACCGTTCATTTATCTATTCTTGAACCTCCTCATTTTGTAATCATTATTTATATTACAAACTAGGTAACACATGCAAAATTGAAGGAGCTGATTAAGAGGAAGTTCTTTGCTTAAAAACTGTTCAATTAAGAGTGACTCCCTTGCTTGATGCCATTCACCAAGAGTGACTCTCTGCTTGTTGCAACAGGGTAAAGGTGTGAACAAAATTGAATTTTCAACCAATGGGACACTAAAAAAGTGTGAATTGCATACAAAAGCCCCACTAATACCCCCCCCCCTCCCTCACCGCTAATGTGTGAATGGGGGGAAGCAGGGCTGTCAATTGACAACAATTGAAAGTTTTTGTTTAACCAACAGCATGGCATTTTTTAAGGTTGAAAAAATTATGCAAACCTATTTGACTGTTAGCAATCCCTTTTTTTGGTAAATATACAGTATACTAATTAGAAATTAAGACAAAGGTCAATTGGCAAACGTCCTATTATGTGTGTACCTATTCACTGCATATCATATTCAGCACAACAAGAGGAGACATAATTAGCGTAAACCAGCTAGGTAATTAGGGAAAAATGTCAGCATTCAATTGGCATTTTTTAGGGTGGAAAATTTTTATCCCTTGGTATTTTTTAGGTTATTTTGGGGATTTTTCCAATGGTTATCCCTACCCTCTTTTAACCCTGAAGTGCTTCCCACCCACCCCACAGCTGATCAATTGATATAAGGTAGCTATGGGTATGTGACCCCGAGCTGCAAGAGGCTTAAACTGTCTTTGTTTAACACTCTATTATTATTAAACTGATTCCCCAGGATGAGAAAGCTTTTACGGAGGAAGAGGAAGAAAAACTTGAGTCAGCTCTGAGTCTCGAGACAGAAGATCTGCACATTGTTCTAGAAACTGCTGCCTTTATTCTTGAACAGGTTTGTTAGTTAAACTGTCAATTATATGGTCAAAAAAAATGATTTAAGTAATGTCTCAATCTTTTAGCTACTCTGAAGTCCTTGATATTTATAGTATATCATATGTACTATAATTATTATTCATTTTTGACTAAATTTCCACTCTTTATATGAGCATTATTTGGGACTGTACTATTATTAATTTCTGGGTTTCGGAAGCCAAGCATCTCCACTGCAGGTTTTCAGACTATCGATATTCATCTTCTGGGACATATTGCTCAGTGTTTACATTCGTCAAATGAATCCTCATTTTTGACAAGAAGCAGCTCCTATCTCCAAGAAAAAGTTAGTTCATACTTTTTTTATTATTATTATGGCTTACTTTGCAAACTTGTTATTGAAATCTTTCCATCCTATACTACTGTTTCATTCTATACTATTACTAATTTTGAAAGCTTTTTTCCACCCTGTACCACTATTCTGCCCTATACTATTACTAACCCTTTAATCCCTAAGAGTGCCAAATGATTAGCTTGTAAATTCTCATAACTTATGTCCTTAATATATTGCTATCAGTATTTTGGGAGAATTTGAGAATTCATCTTTCAGAGTTTTGGTGGGTGATCAATTTTCATATTCTCAACATTAATCATCTTTTTTTCTATTGTTACTGTAAGGTGAATTTAGATGTTGACCAGTTGATGCCTTAGGGGCTAAAGGGTTAAGGACTTCAGAGTAGATGTACATAAGTTATTAGACCCTGCGCTATTCGATCCAAGCTATATACAGTGTGTTCAGTCCCCTGGGAAAAAGGCTACTGGTTTTAACTGGCAGGCCAACAGTTTAAGTAAAGATTCAATATGAATTTAAGGGAACTTTAAAACATATTATACAAGCAAAAATGTTTGAAACCTTGACTTAATTTGGGTGACTTTCTTTGCCGAAAAAATATGGAAAAACACCTGATCTGCCTTTTTTCAAGCTACCCTTGAAGGATATGATTTTTAATGAATATTTTGAATTATAACTGTCAAACTCACATGAACTTTTGAGCATTATCTAAATAATTTTGGACTTGACTTATAATAACAAATTGAACAATAAATTACTTTTTAATTAATATTTTTTCTTTAGGCTGCATACCATAATGCCAAATCAGCAGTCTTACAGCAACAGCTTCAGAATATTGGTGTCAGTGATGAAAAGGTAATGCTGCATACTATTTCTTCATAGTTACTATTAATAGTACCTGTTCAACTGCCAAATTTATGCAAGAAAAAATTAAGCAACATTTAATTATTTATTATTGTCACATGTTGCTATTTTAAAAACTCTTTTTCAGACTCTGTAATAGCATTAACTCAAAGTAATGTATGAATTAAATGATTTTAAAAATCTAAAGTCAGAATTTTGCAGACCTGTACATGAGTTATCAGGCATGGTTTTGATTTTCTTGTTGAATCCATTCTTAGGTGAAAGTGTTTGTCGACTCCTGGATGGCTAGTGGCAAGTCTGTTGTTGATAAGTTGAAGCAAAGAAGTTTAGCCCCCAAACAGGTTAGTTGGTGTTGAAGCCTTTCACTCCGGACTGCAGGATTGGTCATATTGTTTGAATTCTCCTTAAAGTTTTATTATTAATCGTGTTAATTAGTATTGAAAACTTTTAAAAACTTAATAATTCACCATGAATACCATATACTCGGGGAACAGCAAGTTAGAGATAGCACAAGTATTAAATGCTTTTGAAATGCATATATGAAATCCTGAGTGTGAACTGCATAGATACAAAACAATGATGTATTATTCATATGTCAATGAAAGCATAATTAATTCAAAAGAAATCAGAGTTCCAAAATTGCATTAAGTGACCAAGCTGCCCATGAGTTTATGTAGCTGAGTGTGGACTAGGGTAACAGGATCCTGTCTGGTACTCAAGATTCTTCTGTGTTTAAGCTGACAAGTTCAACGTTTACTCATTCGTCACAAATTAAACCTGCTGTGTGCCTTAAAGTATCATGTAGTCACATAGTACAAACCTTCATCCAGTGTTTTAATTTACTCCTCCCTCACAAACCAACAGTTCATTAATGACAGTCATTTTCTTCTTTTTTTGGACTAAAAAAAATCAAGTCACTCATTCAAAAAATGAAGAAAAGACATTAACGAACCCTTTCAGATGAAACCTATTGTTTGATTGCAAAGCAATGTAGCTCTTAGTTTTTGGATGTGTTTACTGTTCCAGCTTGAAGGAGTTAACTGGAGACTTAACCTGCAATTGGCTCAAGCCAACATGGCGAAGATGAAACTCCCTAATGCAATGGTTGAGCTTAAGTTGTCCTCAGGAAGTGAAGTAAATATTTATGTTAAGAGCAAAATTATTTAATGATAATGGACATTTTATCCATCTAGTTTTGTGTAAAGTTTACAAGATAAAACAAATCGCTTACTGGAAATAAAAGTTTTTGGTAACATTTACAACATTGCGGCCGTAGACCTTCATTAGGTTACTGATTATCACATGACCTAACTTGGTCACATGACAGACAGGCAGCGAGGAAGTTGACTGAGGGCCTGGTCCCAGGTGGACCAAAAGTTACATCAGAGCTAGAAGCTTAGAAAGTTAGGTCACATGATAATCAGTATCCTGATGAAGGCCATAAACTACGGCTCCAACGTCGAAAAAATGTTGCAAAAACTTTTTATTTTCAGTAAGCTCATTACTTTTATTATCTTGTAAACTAAAATTTTTTTATAACTGTATTAATCATTTGCTTAAGATAAAATGTATACTTGCTTCAGTTTATTTCCTATCAATGAATAATTATGTCAGTGGATTAGAGAAAAGAGGAAATGAATATAATTAAATCAATACTTGTTCCATAATCTGTCTCACTGCCTGACAAAAATTTGTAGCAGCAGTGGAATCATTGCTTTCATCTAGTTATGACCAATGGAATAAGTGTTGTTTTATTGTTTATCTTCCACAATGAATAACCCCTTTCATCAAGATCGCTTTGATATTAAAAATAGAATGTGTGCTTATAAATATGTTTTTTTACCAACTGAAGGTATATTAAACCTATTAAAATCTTAAAATAATTTAAGAAAGTAAATCTTAAAAAAACTTTAGTTTCAGACTGTTTTAAACCACAAAAGTTTTTGGTTATTAGCTTTTATTATTTGGCTTTTTAGTCATTTATGTTATTAAGACAAGTTATAAATTATGTTTTTTTTGTTTATTTAAATGTTCAGTGAAGTTGGCATAATTATTGAAATCATTACTGTTTTTTTAGTTTTTGTAATTACTCAATGAAAAGTTGGAGGAGAAGAAATTAAAAGAAAATTATGATATAAAAAGGAAAAGCCAGATGGAAATCATGATACAAAATTTACTAAAGAATTATTAGTATGTACACATATACAATAAATTATTTGCATTACATCATAATAACTGTGTTAAGTTGCATTAAAGGTGTCAGAAGAACTGAACAATCATTTAAAACAAACCTGGGAATAACGTTTTTAGTCTGTTATAAATATAGTTTCATGAAAAACAAAAAGCTATTTACACCGTGTTTGCTGAAATAAATGCAAGAATCATGATTCAAATGATTTTTATCAATGTTTGATAATAGCATCTAACTAAAAGTTCTTCTTCCATGATAACCGTCAATAATTTGGAAAAATTGAGTTTTAGGCAGAATTCCCACTTTTCTTACCTGGAATAGTGTTTAATTATTAATTAGTTTCTTGTTATTTTATTACAGAAATCTGAAAAAGTCCATTTGGAGTTTACACATGAGGAGTTATATGCATTTTACAATCAGGTAACTTTTAATTCCAAGAACAAACTGGAGGACTCTGTGCAAAATTAAGCAGCCTTAACTAAAAGAATTTTGAAAAAAGTAATTTCTTAAAAAAAAATTTAATGCAGAAAACAGCTGTCTTATATTCTGTATTAAATTACTCTCGGAATCTTAAAAAAAACTCTGGATGGGGCTGAAAGGACTGTGATGTGCCTGTGAATCTTTACATACATCATCAAGAAATAATAACTATATTCTTTCTAGAATACGAGTTGAATTCCTACAAAGATAATCTCAGACAATCTATCTAGATAGATAGTGATTTCAAACTAATCACATTCCCGAGCATGCGCGGTTCGATTATAGGTGGTGCAGTTTTCGGGCTTGTGTTCTCAAGCCTCGATTTTGTAAAACAAGGCCACAAGAGACTGGAATTCAGTTGACTTGACCTCACCTCGTGGTATAAAGTCAGCTGGACTAACTTGTCTGAAATTTGGTATGTTTGGCCTTATGGTCATTCGTCAGTTTATTGGGACAAGCTACCACAGCTTTCAAAGAGTGTTCAAGGAGAATTTAGTTAGGGTTTCACAACAATTTTGCCGAGTTTTAAAGAGGGTTTTACAACGACCTTGCCTGAGTCATTAAAGAGAGTTTCAGAATGATTTGGCAGAGTTTAGAGCTCCAGAACAGAGAAGAAGAAGCTTTGAACATCCAATGTCCTTGCTCTATGTCTAAACATTCTAGACTACTTGCCTATGGACTGCATGGTGTTTTGGAAAACTCCTCAGGCCAAAGCAAGTAGCACCCAATGTCTAATTAACAGCTGTATGGCTTTGTGAGGTGGCAGAGTGACTCAGTGGTTAGGGTGCCGGATTTGCATGCGGTTGTCCCGGGTTCAAATCCCACTCTAGCCCGCGACAGGATTTGGCTTTGGTGATCCCAGAGTTAAATCTACCACGCTTGTAAATAGCCGACTGGTCTGCCTCCGACCAGTTGGGATTTTTAACTGTAGTCGGATTTGTTTAAATGTGTCCCCAATTAGCTACCTCAAGCTAAATACTTTGACATGTAAATAAAGTTTGTTTTTTGGTTTTTTTTTGGGTGGGGGGAGGTGGGAATCAAAACAGCAGCATGAGTTTGCTAGTAAACTCGTTTCCACATGTCACAGCACTTCCTTTCTATCAGAAACTTCTAGTTGTTATTGTGTTATATTAATATTATCAATGTTATTATTGTTTACTGTATAAAATGATATACCCATGTTATGTCTATACCTTAAGATGATAATTATGGTGAATCAGATGTTGATGATAATAATAATAAGTAATAATTTAAAGATGGAGGATACAAGAGGATTTCTAATCATGAAATTAATAATTCAGAGCATATCTAATGAAGCTCTTTTTACCTTGTTTTTCAGCTTGAAACCATTCAAAATCAGCTGGATTCGCTAAGATAGAACTTTCTAATCAAATTTAAGAAACATTTTATTTTTTATAGTTAGAATTGTGCAGTAATGTAACTTGTGTTCGTACACGAAAATTGAAGAATTATTCCCTCAATGTCACAAACATGTAGTGGTTCCTTGTAAAATTTAATTTGGCGAATAGGGCACTTTGAAAAAACTGAATACCCGCGTGAAATTAATCCTAAAATTTACCTGTCCCAATGCTAATACAACTCTGAAGTCCATAATAATAGTATAGAGCAGGATAGTGGTATACAGTGGAAAAATCTTTCAAAATTAATAATAGTATAGAATGGAATAGTAGTATGGGGTGAAAGACAAGATTTCAAATACAAGTTCATACAATAAACTGTAACATTAATTTTTTAAAAAAGTATGAAATACCCAAATACCCCTGAGCGAGAGAATGAGCCTACGGTTTAACGTCCTTATCCGAAAGGTTTTATTATTTTGTTCAGTTTTTAACTACTAAGTACTAGTAAGGCTGGTCAGGCATTCTCATTTTTTTGCAACAAACAATCAACTCAGACCTGATTTTTAAAGTTGTTCAGGCCGATAAACACTACCAACAGTGAGTACTATCCTGTGCAGCCAGGAGAGATCCTTGTCTCGACTGTCTGTCTAACAAATTGTTATACTTTACAAAAGAACGGGTTTCTAGCCAAAAGTTTTCGAAAACTTTGTAGTGTTTTGTTTAATTCGAGCTGAATTAAAAGCAAAGTAATATTGCAAATGAGAAGGTATCCTTATTTCAGAAGAAGTGGCTGTAGGCTTATATTCGGGCTTTATGTGGTGCCTAATCTGTTCAAGAATGCAGCTTTCCTACAACTTCCGTCTATAATTGGAGAGAAAAAAAATACTAAAATGATTAAAAGTTTTGCCACAAACAACCATTCAGCATGAAAATCACAGACAAAAGGGAAACCCAACGAAACAAGCCAGACGTAGAAGATGTTTTGAAAAATCAAATCAAATCCAAGAAGGTAGTTTATTAACAGGGTTTAACAAATGGTAACCAAAAGGGAGTTTTATACGAAACTGAGGATGGCGACGCATATTTCTTGTTTTCCTTTTCGACCATTTCAGGCTTATATTTAGCTTGCACTATATATCTTTGATGTGTCCGGCTTGTCTAGTCTTGTAAAAGCTGTAATTATCTAGGCCTTGCTAATACAATGTTCTTGGATGTTCTGTTGACATATATATGCAACGCCAGGCATGACAAAGGTTTAAAAAATTAATATATAGGTTCTTTCACGAATATATGTTGAAACCTCGACAAGACAACTGATATAGCTAGGTATTGAAATCCCTGTATACGAAACTGTATATATATATATATACTTCGGAAGCTTGAAACATCTCATATATATAGTTTGTTGTTTACGCATACTTTAGTTTGACATTATCGATTACTTTCTGGTTATCGATGGGCCGAAAGAAAATGTAAAGTTGTTTTACACCGAAATTTCAAGGAAAAGTACAACGATTAAAGTAAGCGCGGGTTTTTCATACTTGCGTTTGAAATTTTGAATTGATAACTACTCACTATTAAATGTGCTTCGTGTAATGTTTATATCTTTGACCACCCCCCCCCCCCCCCCCATCCATTTCTCTCCTCTAATAAGCCCCTCGGTCTGAGGTCTAAAACAATAAATAATTGATCCCTATTAGAACGTTTTGGTATCTAAAAACCTTGTAAAATTTGGGCAATCTGGCCGGCATGTTCAAGATCAAAAACATGCACAAAGCATCCATCTGGAACCAACAAAAACCCTGGATGTTAGAACAGGTAGTTTTCGAAAGCTTGGAAAACCTTACCGAATAATGTAAACTGTTTAGTTTCCAACTTTCTTTCTAACGCTAAGATTAGTTCGCTCAGTCTCGGTGACCAGATCATATTCCGAACTGACCATATATGGAAACTGTGTGCTGTATGGTTCAAGAGAAGTTTTAGCTGTCGTTTTCACGTATCGATAGATTTGGAAAAATCAAGAACTTAAATGAAACTATTATTCCATTTGCACTTGTTGAACAGCTAACTCTGCGCTGCTCTCCTCTTTTGTTTGTTACCATCTCACATCCAACGCGCGTTCTTGGAATAACTTTTAAATGTCCCGTTTTTGTCCAATCCGCTCGAAGTATACTTCCCGCCCTCTCTGTTATAAGACAAGAAGGAGCGAAGATTTCTGGAAATAATCTTTTCAAGGGGATTTTTATACTCGCGACAAGTAAAGTCATTCTTTACAAAACCTTTATTATCATATTTCATTTCTTTAATCAAAACTCTTTTCATTCAATATAAGTAACATTTTCGTAAAAAACCATTAATTTTAAAATAGTCCTACCTACATAAGTGAAGCTAAACGATTACGCAAAACTGAAACAACATATACCAACTAGTCAAGTATGTTGATATAAAATACAACGCAAGGGAGGCGAGTTGTTGCTGTTTGGCATATTAGGCCGAACCGACGTCGCGTTTACGTCGTGTCAAACTCAAATGACGTATTTGGAACGCTATCCAAAGGTATAAAATATATAAAAGGCGAAGTAAAGTTTAATAGTTCCGAACGTTTTCGGTTAAAAATAAAAGGCCGTCCGAGCAATTTTAATTATGTGCTCTAGGTCATTCCAATGGGAATAGGAAAATGAGGTGGCTCGTGATTTGTATAGACAAATCAAGAACCATCCACTTCGCCTTTTATATATTTTATAACCTCGACTGAAATGCGACTTAAGAACGACGTTTGAATGCTTGTCGAGCCAAAGTTGTGTAGCACGACATCTATTGTACCTTAGTCGCACTTCAGTTGAGTTTGACAAGACGTAAATCGTCGTTTGAAACGGGCCTTAGAAGTGTTTAACTTTCGTACAACGACACTGACAAAGCTAAAGTCTGTAATACTTAGTCATGGCATAATTTGTAACAACTGAAACGCCAGAATATAAATAAAATAGCAACACCAAAAGCAGTCTCTGATATCGTTTGCTTAAAGAGTTTACAAAACGAATATTAAAAAAGTTGACCATATTTATCACCGCAAACCCTCGCAAGGAGATGCGAGAGTCATTTTTAGTTCTTAGTTTAAAACTCTTAAATAAGTTAGTATATATACAATCTAAATTAAACGTCGAAGCTCTACTTAGTTCAAGCTTGCTATATGTTAAAAAGACTGTTTTTCGGATACCTCAAGTAGTCTACGTAACGAAACGACTCGAGTTTGTTTACTGTTTTTCGTGTCCGCGGAAGCCCGTTTTAAACGCCCTGCAACAGACATACATAGCTAGGTCAAAAAGCATGGCGTCTTGAAACAAAGCTCAATCGAGTCAACTTGCCGTGTTACCCAACTTCGGCGCAAGTTCGTTTCAAACGCCGTGCTCAAGACCTTCTGAAGTCGGGTTTTCTAAGTTTGGGGTTAACTTAACACGACTGGTTGGCGTTTGGAACGGGCCTTAAATCCTTTTTTGTATTCCACCTTCAGCCAAACTTAACAGATCCTAACACACAACAGGTTTAAGAAATATCTTAAAAGTTCAATAAACATTGACTTAGTCTTTAGATGTCAACTTTTACAACCTCGTAGTAACTGGTTGTTTTAAAAGTGCTAGTCAAGTTAAAAGTTGTTAAAATTTTCCTTTCCTTCACTCATCAATACGCGAAATAGACTCTTTTCATAAGTTGCGATTTTAATATTGTTTTGCCATCATCTAAATTTCCCTGGCTAGCCTCGCTTTGAGTAACACACTTTCTTTATTTCTTTAACTCAAGAGCGAGGCTAGCCAAGCAAAATTGAATGTAGACAATAGAATATTAAATTCGCCGCCACTTACTAGAGAAGTTTTCACTCATTTTCATTTTCACGCTAAATTATACATATACGCTGTATATAGGTCCATTCACTCTCTCCCAAACCATCCTCGGCTTTTTACCACCGTAGTTTCCAAATATGGAAAGTTGTTTTCCTCGGAATCGAAGACAAAACCAACTTACGACGTATGTTTCTGCTAGCATATGTTTAAAACTTTTCCATTTCCGCTATTAATCTTTTTTACAGGAGTTCTCTCGGGACTACTAAACATTTCACTGCAGCTATCGTCCGCAACGCCGGTTATTTTCCCCGCTGCCGAGCCGTCGCTGTCAACTACATCATCCTCAATCTCTTCTTCGTTGTTTGGTTCCAAATCCTTTGAATTCTCGTGTTTCCTTAACAGCTTTCTCTTGCTTGGATGTTTGCGAAAGCTGTCGTCCTCAACCGTAGGTGATTTCTGGTATTTCACAGCAGAAATGTTCCGTCCATCAACGCTTTCTATGTCACTTGTGCGACGACAATGGCGCATCGTGCGGTCGTGACATAACACGCCAAGAATGAAGCTCAACACTAGAGTGATGCCAACTGCGGCTAAAATGGCACCAGCGAACAGTCCAGTGTCTCCGACACCTTTAAAGCAAATTTTAATCTTAAAAAAAACGTCAACAAGGAGTACTTTTTTCCTAAATTTTTAATCAACCTCGACAAAACAGCCACCAGAAAAATTCAACATATGGGTTTTCTCAAGTATTCTAGGGTAGACTGATTCGAACAGGTAACTATTCAAGTACACTGGTTCGCCAAATCTTTAGTAAAAGCAAATGTCATAGAAATAAAAGTTTTGGATGAATTAAAAAGCAATTAGTTTATTTTTAATGGCGAAAAAAAAATTAGTTACTGAGAAATCATTACAAAAACATAGTTTGGGCCATTTTCGGCTGCTCTCTATTTCCGCACGTTTTAAGGGAAAAGTAGGATTGTTCTCGAAAACCATTGCTTATTCAATTGTTGCTAACCGAGTTACTAAAAAAAAAAAGAAACGAAATGCAATGCAATAAAAGAGAACGTTTTCGGAGCACAGCTCCTTCCTAAACAAAGACCAATAACAGTTCTCGAAAACCGCGCCTTCTTTCGTCCATGGCTCACTTTTAAAGGCGCTTCAAAAACTAATGAACTGAAGACCGAAATAATTTTGATCTCTGGCGTGATTGGGTTGCAAAACAAATATAAGAACGCCTAGCGACACTCAAATCAAAAATGTAAACTAAAACCAACACTACCTCCAACATCAGCCGCTGCTGTTGGCTCTGCAACAAAAACACATTCAAAACAGTATAAGAATTGACGTAACACATCTTGTAACCCAACTGGTGTTGACGGCAAGTGGGAGTAAGTTTGAAAAGGGAAAAAGGGGAAACGGGGGAAAAGGTGAACTGGGGAACGTATTAACAACAGCAAGAACCTTTGTAATAATCATTAAATTTTTTTACATGCATCGTTATTTTGAATCTAACGTAAGATCACTATGTTGTGTCCTTGAGCAAGACACTTTAATCGACTTGTTCCAGTCAACTCAGCAGTGTAATCAAATTATTACCACTTCTGCTGGGAACTAACCTGCGATAGATTAGTGTCCTGTCCAGGGGGCGAGTCAAAGACTCTCACCCGCTTCAAACTACAGAAACCGGAGAAAAGCGCCGGCTTGATGGGCCACTTGACTCGAGCAAAGATTTTGTTTGCATAGCTTTTTTTAAAGTGCTTTCCATTTTCGGAACTTGGAACGCGGGGGTCACTTGACAGATTTCTCTCAATTACTGCGTAATGTTATGACATAAATGAATAGGAGGTATATTGTTGCCCCAATCGCCAGCAGGTTTTGTCCCCTTCTGGCTGTTTGAAACTTAATGAATTTCCGCTTTACACTTGCGAAAGTTTTCATTTCGCACTTCGTAACAAATGTTTATTAGAAGCACGACAGGTCAAACGGGATGCCCCTAAAAATATCATTTTTGAAAATCTTTCAACAATCGAGTCTTTATTAAGAATCAAAACGAAAACTGCAAGTGAACAAACAAAACAGGGTAACGGCCTCTAACTTGTTCGTGGCGAATTCTAACGACTCTCCGTAGTTTCTATCATCCAAACTTAAGTTTCACAGCTTCCCAGGCCTTGAAAACGAAACGTATTACTCAGATATTACGAAATCTCTCAAAAATCCAAGGTATTACCCTCAATAAGGCAAAGTGCTTTAAACATCTTTCCCCCACCCCCTCGATCCCTCCGACTTGCATGCACTTTCAAACTAAAGATTTTTCTCAGAAAACCAGTGCGAGACGTGAAAGAATACAGCCTCTACACCTATAAGGATTAAGGTTGATTTTGGGGTTCAGTTCCGAAGACAAAGATGCTCAAGAGCAACTTGGGTGAGAAAAAGGACTTTATAGTTTAACATATTTGGTTTTACAAGCAGAAGCATGCGCAGAGTAAAAGATGAGGAGTGGATAATAGAAAGAAAACATGGATTGTTGGCGTTTTCGTGCATTTATTGTAGTCTCATTCCCAGGGTTCTTTCCGTAAAACCGGAAGAGCTGACCTGGGACCGAGATGGATGGATGGACTTCAGATAACAAAATGATAAGCCAACACAACTTAAAACAAAGTAATTATGATGTGCTTTGTGCATTACAATACAAAGTAGCAAGCGTTTGAGTGGCAGTTTTTGTACTTAGAACGAGCGGTTTGCGTGCATGCATCAAGTAAAATGTTGGGAGTTGAAATAACGGACGAAATAAATCCAGATTGCACGTATAAAAAGCTGTGCGGATCAAGCTTTGATACCAAGCTTGTATATGCCTGAAATGATTGAATAAGAGCGGAGACAAAATGCTCCCTTGATATGGCTGAACTGTGAAGCACTCAATAGCTTCTCCCAAATTGAGACTCGAGTTATTGTTCAACGGACTGAAGGAAAACTTAACATTAAAATAAAGCCCAATTCATTCATCAAATACTCAGCAATATGCACAGCTGCTGTTTTGTTTTTGACAGTAATTTACCTTCTTTAGTACTGGCTACAATATTGGTCAACGAGGTGAAAACGGTAGTTGGAGTTGGAGACGGAGTTGGAGTTGGGGCCTGGGTAGCAGTTGTTGGAATCTCTGAAAACAACGCATGCGCAAACCGAATCAGTTGGCGCCACTCAAACAAAGCAAAATAAATGTAAACAAATAATGTTAGTGTGTATATGATGTCAGTTATTGATGTTTCTTACTGGTATTTAAAAGTGTTAAGGAAGAAATAGCTGAACAGTTTGAACTGCAAACTAAAGTCAATATAATAGAATATGTTTGCTAGAACTTATAGAACAGAGCAACAGCAGAGGAAGAGTAAGGAAAAATACAAACAGATAATTCTCACAAATTTCGAAGAAAAAAGAGAAAAATAATATAAACAACTGTTGTCTCTTTTGAGCACTTTAAAGCAAAACTAAACTATTCTAGATCTGTTACTCTTTTTAATCTATAATAGGCCACTTATGTTTATAGTCTGTCATTCTTTCTGTGACTGTCTTTCTGTGACTTTCTTTAACTGCCTTTCTCTCGTTCTTTAACTGTCTGTGTCTTTCCATGACTGTCTGTCTGTCTTTCTGTGACTGTCTGCTTGTGGTTGTCTGTATTCTTGTGTCTGTCTTTCTGTGACTGTTTGTCTGTTTGTCTGTAACTTTCTGTCTGTTGTTCTGTAACTGCCTGTTGTCAGTCTTCCGGTGACTGTCTGTTTCTTTTTCTGTGACTGTCTGTCTGTCTTCCTGTCACTATTCCACGGGCCTGTGCCTAATACTAACAATTATTTTTATTTTAAAAAAATGTAAAAAAAAGAAGTGTTGCTGTTGTCAACGTTGTTGTCAGTCTATAATCCAAATCTTCGCCACAGTATCGCTAATATGTTCTTTATTTCAATAATTCACTGACTGGGTTAATCATTATTGGATCAACTGATACACAAACACTATAATAAAACTATTTGAAAGCTTAAACCAATGATATACAGGGAACTCGATGGCTGAACGTCAATTCTCACATCTAGACATTCTTTTATCATTGGTAATTTGTTTAATGGTTGATGATGATTGACAATCTGTAATCATTATGGTAACTGACAAATGGTAATAATGATGATGGGTGATAACGGCAACAACTGCGGTAACTGATGACTGGATAATAAATGATGGTTATAAACGACTATTGATGATGATTTTCACTTAATTACTCCTGATGGACATTGGATTAATGATACTACCTGATGGTGGATGAATGATGGTGATGTGTGCCTAACAATTGTGATGATACCTGTTTTGAGCTCCTCAATCAGGAGATGATTTCTGTCCACAGGGAGACCGCTCACATTGCCACTGGATACAGCTTGTTGTAGCTCGGCCAGTAAAGCTTCATTGGGTACCGAGAGGCCAGCGACGAACTCGAGCTTCATTACACTAACAACACTGCCTTTCCTATTGACAAACAAGCGTGTTCCACACTTAATGTTTAGTCCCAAGGGAAAAGGTTTCACTAAGTGGCTACACGAAGGGTTTCAGTTGCGCGCAATATTGCATGCAGTGTTGCACCGTATAGCCACGGCTTAAAGGACCTCAACTAGTTCAACAACTTCGAAACTCAGGGAATTTCAGACCAAGACAAGAGGAAAAACACCAAGGGACTATAAATTAATTGCTTTGTTATATGTTAAGACTTCTCATTCAACAACCACATATGCTGAAGTATCAGGCCCGTAGGCTGGTTGTCAAACGGGAGGGTTCGTTAAAGCTTCATAGCGGACCTGTATTTACTTTAGTAAATGTTATTCATATATCAGCAAATCCTTTTCATTTTAATTCAGTATTAAAGTAAAACGCACGTGCTTACTTAAAGTGCACTTCATCTATTTCGGATTAATATAAGCGTTCAGCCTGCACTCAGAGCGGACCTCAACAGTGAGCGGGGGGGTTTCGTCCGAACCCCCATACCTCCCCCCCCCCCCCCCGCCGAAGGGCCCGGGGGATTGTAAA
>JAOBAT010054591.1:0-28364 GCA_026413305.1 Hydrozoanthus tunicans
TAATAATTCTTTGCTTCTGCCACTCATGTACAAGCGCAAACATTTGGGTTTTATTTTGTTTCGGTCATGCATGTGTTACTATTATAGTTTCTTCAAAATTGAAAAATGCGCCGGCGTTTCTTCTTGGCTCGTACAGCGGTAATCCGCATGGATCATTTGACAAGAGGTCACGTGCCTAGGTAGTTCCTATCCAAAATGGCGGCGGGGCACAGACACTTTGCCCTATTAGTGTTGTTTTTGTACGGTTTTGTAGAACTGTACGCCTCTGTACCGGTTTTGATTTGGTCCAAAGAAAGGTAAGATCCTCTGTCACAGACTCAATTGTCTTTTATTTAACGAACTGGTAGGGTTTGGCGACATATGCAGTTCAAATGCAACTTGCTCTCTTGAGTCGACATGTCATTGTCAATGACAATGGTTGACCCAGTTTCCTAAACTGAAATTTTATTTTTATTTTTACTAAAGTTACACTACAGAAACTAGTATTTGCTTAATTTTTATATATTTTCTTAAACCGAGAGCTTAAAATTGTCAAAGATTTCGATGGTTTTGGTCTGTTTATTTTGCGGAATTTCTTAAGTTTAATTCAATCTTGAACAGACCCACCGAAAATGAACTTATTTGGTTCGTAATGTTCAGAAATCAATCATTACTCTAATATAACATTAATTTTTTTTTTCATTTTTCTTGGATATTAAAATTTTGTTTGGAATACTTGCGCTTCCACGATGTCGGTTAGCCCGACTGTCGGAATTCAAGTTCGCAAGTTCCAAGGAGACAGTCTCTTAGCTGGGGCATGCATATTAACCTTTTGAAAACGTCAGAGTGTATTATTAATTATCACAACAAAATAGGTTCCAGAAAAAAGGAAATTGAGTCAATGGCTATATTTGTTGTTAAACTCGGCACAAATTTCTGTTCACCGCGTTTAGATCAACTGCAGGAATGAAGTTGAGTGTATTGTAAATAATTGGTTTAATTTCCTGAAAGCTAACATGTAAAGAAATCAAGATCTGTTGGATAGAAATTCCTTCAAAAATAAGGACAATAATCAAGGCTTTTTTCAGGTAATAGCATTTTTAAATATTGCTGTCTGTGACAATTCTTTGGTAGAATGATATTAACAAAAAAATTATTTGTTATGAAAAAAGGAGAGACTCGATGTAGTCCACAGCTCACTTACAGCAACAAAAACATTTACTAAAATAACTTGAATATTGAAGCTTCATTTAAATAGTAGGAACTTTGTGCAAAATATGAACAAACTTTAAGTCAGAGTACAGTTAAAGGAAACCTCAGTAAACATATAAATTAATAGTTATGAGGAAATTTGAGCACATTTATCTGCTGGGGGTAGATATGATGTCATTCAGACACAACAATTTTTATTATTTGGTTGATTATTTTGTCCAATCATGTTTGTGTGCAAAAGAATTAGATATTGCTGATTATTCATCACAAATACACATCTGTTCAGTCAATTTTATTGCAAAGAGTCAGATTTTCCTTTGACACACTTTTGCCTTAGTGTATACTTGGATATGTTCTCTATCCCGACATTAAAATAAAGAATTACCATCAAATTATTAAGTTTGTGAGCTTTGCTCTCAAGTAAACAAGTTAACCAAAAAAGTAATTAATTTTGTTTTCTTTTGCCCAATAAATTTCATTGACCTACAGACCTTGTTGACCATCACGCTATATCCTTGGAAATTGTAAGATCTAATCAATGTATTTGCTCCACCAATAGCATCCTTAGCGAGAGAAAACCAATCTTAGCTGGACACACAGTCTCTGCAAAAGACTTCAGGAAGAATTTTGTGGATGAGATTCTTAGCAATCCAAGAACTATTTGTCTTTTTGTTCAAGATAGGGTAAGTCAAGCTAAAAACACTGCTTGTGAGTTGCAATAACAAAGAAAAAGAAAAAAATTAGAATAATATAAAGTAGCAAACAGTTATTGAAAGATCAAGTGTTTAATTTCAAGAACAACTTAGCTTTTTTAGTTGTAAAACCAACAATTCAATTCCATGTGAGTTTTCTGATGTTTTCTTGAATACATCAAAGCAGTTCAAAACTGAATGGTTATTGGTAAATTTTTAACTTAGTGCCCAATCAAGCACCTCATTTAAATTTTTTTTCAACTCTATACAGTTTTGAAATCAAAAGGTTGAGTTTAAATCTGTGGTATTTTGACCTTGTTCCTGTTAAAGAAATAAAATAATTGATTATGATCTATGGTTTGTTAAGGTTGAGTAATCTAGACATTATTAGGGAAATAAAAATATGATCTGCATTTAACATTTTCTATTCATGTAACTTATACAGAATAGATGATGTTAAAAATGTTGAACCGGTAACATTTTTATGTATATTATCCTGTTTGCATGGTGCTACACAGTGTATAGTACAGTCTCGAGCAGAGCTCGAAATTAAAAAAAATTGTTAGGTCGCCTTTTGGCCACTAACTGGAGAAATATAGTCGCCAGATGCAAATTCTAAGTCGCCAGTTTGTATAACCAAAATAATGTTCGGGTTCCACTTTGAAAAAGTTTGATATCTTTCAGTATGGCGTGGGACACATTCGTACAATTTAAGTACGAAAATACGAAAACAAAAAAAAAATACTTCTACAAAACAATCTTGCCAAGCAAATACATCCTCATGAAGCTGTGGCGTGACGATTTCAGGAGCAGATGAACTTATTTCTCTAAACACTTTCTGCTTGATGTTAAGCAACCCTTTAGCATCCTCTTCATTACCAAAGAGAGAAGTATGTAAATGATCTTCCTCACTTACTCACACCTCCATGCTGATTTAAAATATCGCACATGTTCGTGCGGAACCATGCGAAAGTCAAACACTTCTGTTCAGCGATCTTTTTGCAAAATGCTGTGCCTGCGGTTCCAAAAAAGAAACTATTGGCGTCGCGGAAAATATTGCGAACAGAAGTCGGTAAAGGTTGGAGGAAATGTTGCTTTTTTGTGCAGTTTGGCCCATTCTTTTGTGACGAACGCAAAGAAGGATGAGATAAGAGGTTTATTTTAACTATAGTGCTTTATTTTACATCTGAATCCTGTAGAAATCAGGTCGCCAAATTGGTGACTTAACATCAACATTTAGTCGCATTGGCGACTGTATTGGTCGCAATTTCGAGCCCTGTCGAGGTAACGCTACTTAACATATATAACCTGCCTATTCCCCAGAATTGAAAACACAGAGTGACAGATTACTTTTTGAGGCCAGGTGGGCTTTGTGCAGCTTTGGTGGAACTGAAGTACTTTCTAGGAAGAGTTAGTCATCCTAACAACATTATTTATTTCTAGTTAAGTATTGATGACATCAGTCGCCATAGTGATGCGCATGGTGTTAGCGGTCCCAGTACAGTATTGCACAATCTCAGAACAGCTGTTGAGGCTGCAAAGACTTCCCTTTTACTCCCATCTGTCTCTTCGCCAAGCAGTGGACTTGTTGATTATGTCAGGAAGTCTGCCAGTGGAAAGGTTGTTGAGCTCTATTCAACAGGTAATTATTTTAACATAATATTAATAATTTCATTAATTATATAAAGTAATAATTACCTTATTGAGTATTGTAAGTTGCTTTCCCACATGAATTAGTGGCTTTTGTTTTATTAACACTAATGCTATTGTATTGTTTGTTTGAATGGTATTCTAAAATCAGACCCTCCGATATTATGCGATGAAAAATGGAAAATTATGCGGCTTTATGGGGCTAATTATGCGGTTAATTATGTGGTTAATTATGCGATTTTTTTAGGTATTATGCATTAAACTATGTGATTTTTTAAAGTAGTTTAAGCATTTTTATTGGGTTGATAGGGGCAAAACTCCATGAAACAGTTTTAGAACTCTTTTATCCCTTTAAAAACGGGTTTTGCACGTAAAGGAGCAAAAGATACTAAGGCTTCAACCACAGTTTTATAATGTTTTAGTGTGTTCAAAGAAGGAGTAACACTACACCACAGAGGGCGATCACTTGTGTGCAATGTTGAAAACTGAAACACAGTTACTGTTTATAATTTATAATTATAACGTCCCAAACTGAGAGCTGTTACAGTATGAGAATGCTTGTAGTCGTATACAAAATGAGTTCCATTCTTCTTTATTTTCCGCATAACTTCGGCCTTGGTGTGCTTTTACCACCTAAAAAACTCGATTTAGTTGTCTTGATTGCTTACGCTAAACCTTACGATTCCATTTGCATTTAGCCACGTGCTCCGGTACACTACATTTTGCATACACAAAGTAACTTCATTTATAACAAGAAAACGCTGACCTAAGCCTGTGCGCTGTGCGGGCTCATTGAAACAAACGATAATCGTACGAATAAATCTGGGATGAAAATCACCATGAAAATCACTTCAAAAATGATTATTTTTAATTGACAGTTTCATATTTTACTGGCAGATAAAGGAAAGGTTTAAAATTTAAGAAAAATCAGAAAAATCTTTTAAAGTAAGCTATTTTTTTGTTTCTTATTATGTTGGAAGTGGCGATTTATGCGGGGTTATGCGAAAATTTTTCAGTTATGCGGCATTATGCAATTTTTGGTCAGTTATGCGGGATCACATGATCACATAATATCAGATGGCCTGTAAAATGTACATTTTATCTTTTAAGCAAAACTTCTCTATACGGATTTTTTATTGTTTCGAGGAATAACTAGAAGTCAATATATTTCTAGTTTTATTATAAAACTTTAGAATATCTTTTGACCGCATTTGTACTGTAGGTTGTTGGTTAATTATTTTTTTTACCATCTGATCATTTGAATCTTATTTTTAGATGCTAAGACAATCAAATCAATTGGTGGTGAAAAACTTGACTCCTCAAAGACCAATGTGTTCATTATCCATCTCAAACCAATAGCTGATGGGTAAGTGTCAATCATCACTTAAGATTGTTTACATATGTATACAGTGCCACTTGCGGGAAAGGTTACTGTCATGTCTTGCGAAGTGCAAGTCATTTTAGTGAGGCCCTCGCAAGGCAGGAAAAAACAACTCTTGTGATGCCTCGCAAGGTGCAAGGCTACTCTCGTAAGAGAAGGGTGCATTGTACAAAAGTAAATGGTGTGGAAGTTCCAATTTGCACTTCAACAAATTTTGTTCTATGAATATGATGACTTCCAGTAAACGTTGTCGGCTTACTTTTATAAAACTTGAACTTGTTGTAAGATTTGAAAAGTTAGGAAAGAAACTTTTATTTTTCAAGTTTTATTTTACAAGTTTAAGTTCAGGTAGTACTTGTAGACATTGCATAATCAAAATTTTGTTATAAAAGAGCTTTTTTATGCTGAAGGTCAATGTGAACTAAATTTCCTTTAATGCTTAAACCAGTTTAAATGCATTTCATTTAGGTCGCCAAATAATTTCTTTCGTCTAGTTTTTGTAGATTTCATATGTCTCATCTAATAATACTGTAGTTGTAGACAAGCGGTTGTATCTCATATGAGACTGAAATTATAACTTTCATGCATCTTAATGGCGCAAGGGCCAACACAAAAAAAGAAAGTTTCATTTGCCCGAAGTTAGGTGACAAACAGCTTGAAGTGTGTTTCACTATTTGTCAGTTTGTATTTATGATGGATATACTGATCTTAGGCATTAAGCCAAAATACCTACATAGGTTTCAAATTCAAACTGAAAACCTTGTTCACTTGCTTGTGATCAGTCGAACAGTGGTCTTTCAACCAAAGTTTTGTTGGTATAGGGTAATATGGTTTCAACTTTGTACATACTTTTTTTTGAGAGTCCCTTGTGAGGTGAGAGTTGTGATGCAAAGATTTTTTGGCTTCTCTGTGTGCCTCACACCTCGTGAGGCTCTCGTGCACCACACCTTATACCTTGTGAGTCATGATACAGTACCTTACACGAGGAACCCACTGGTTTTGGCGTCACCTAATGCCATCATTAACTAATAAAATCAAATTATATTTCAAGTCTACTTCTATCAAAGGGTACTTAAACTTTTATAATTTATGTGAATAAATATTGCTTGAGTCACGTTAAGCATTCCAAAGCTTAGTAAAGGAATATTAAATATTGTTTTTTTGTTTGGTTTGTAGGGATGTTGCTGATGTGTTAGCTACAAATGGTAAGACCAGGGCCTCTGATATTGTGCGATATTTTCAGGGTAGATTGTGTGATAAGAAAGGACTATTATGCGATAAGTTATGCAAATTATGCGATTTTTTCTCAACTATTTTAAGCCTGTTTTACTAGGATTCTGAGAGAGAAAACCACTTTTGAGCTTTTCTAATGACGATTTATTCATAAAGGAACATAAAAAAAAACACTTATGAGTGAATATTAATTGGCATTAAAATTTAATGTTCACATAATTATATATGTGACCCTGCATGCGATTTCGGTGTATTTCTAAAAAGACGCTTTGCTGTCTTTTCACCGTCTTTTTAGCGTCTTTCTTTTGTTTAGCATCTTTTGAAAACAAAGGGTACTGTCTTTTTATTACAAATAACGAAGCGTCTTTACTGTCTTTTTGGTGTTTATGTGACAAAATTAAAGGCTTTGTCTTTGATTTGTATTTGGCTGTAATTGATTACCTATAAGACTGCAGCATCAATCTGCAAAAGTTTGTTTTGTGTTTGGTTTGATACTACTGACAATAATGAAAAGCAACAATTGGAAACAAAACTATGAGTAAAATAAAATGCTGTGTAGATCACGACCTGATATCTGTGAACCGCTGTTTGAAAGTTGTAACTTTGCTGTGATCACTAAACAAAATGTAAACATGTAAAAGGCCTATTTAACCTTTACATTCATCGTCAAAGTTTTGATTTCAATGTCCAAACAGCCATGAAACAACAAGTTAGCACTCCTTGGGCAAAAACAATCAACAAACAAGTTTGTAAATTCTAAAATTCTTACGGAACGGCGTTGAAATTGACAGCTAGCACGGCTAGTCTAATAATTAACACTGATAAACACACGTACGGCTGAGGATATTTTCTTGAACTCGTTCGCAAATGGAGAAGCACAACTCTTATCAAAAAGATTTCAGTGAATGAACTTAAACAGAATGCATTTAGGACAAGGAAATCCATTTTTTCCCTGCGGGAATAATTTGTAAAAAACTGTATGCACTTGCTTTCACCTGGCGGATCCCGGAGGTGTTTGTTTTCATATTTTTGATCAGTTCAATTGCCTCTGAAATTCGTTTTTACTTTTTGGGTGATAATGCCCTATTTCAATTGTTTGAACTACGTGTCTTGAATAATGTTGACTGCAGTCTGTGGTGGAAAACGGCGGTTCTTGCACGTGTCTTGTCACGCCCTTTCCTATGCTCGGTGAGTGTTATTTTGATTTCGCAGAAAACATGAAGTTTGTGTTTCAATGAAGGCTGCAATATATTTTACAATTCGAGGTTCTTTCTTAATAAAAACAACACTGGATAAGGAAAGAACCCGATTTGGAGCATGTAAAGTTTAAAAACAAGCATTAGTTCGACAGCTTTCGTGGCAAAGCACGGATAATTTCAAATTGAGACATTTTTTACCACACATGTAAACATTTTCATAAACAAAAAGGAATTGCTTACAATCTAGACCATTGTACGTATGAATTAGGCGATTTTTTATTAATTGTGCGATCGGATGCGATTTGAGGTCAATTGTGCGAAATCGCACCATCGCGTAATATCAGAGGCCCTGTAAGACACTTTGTATTTTGTAGACCCTATACATAAATGGAAGCGGTCTAAATATATTCTTTATTCTACGTTCATATTAGCCCAATTAACCTCTTTCTTGAGTTGAACTTTCAAAAGAACGAGGCTAGTTTCATTAATTTAAATGTAGACAAAATAAAATTTGAACTGCCTCCATTTATGCATACTTTTTATTGGTCTACTGTATGTACTGTATATACTTTGTTATCCAGTTCAGAAGTACCGATATAGAGCCAGCCAACATGGTGCTAATAACAGTGTTTATTCAGTTCTAATATTCAGTAGCTAAACATTGAGATCAGTTTTAGTCTGTTCATGTGATTCTGTGAATCGAAAAATCCTGTTAAGTTTTAAGATTCTTCTACTTGGTGGCTTATGACTGTTAAGGTTCAAAATTTTTCAAACTGGTTTAAAATTTGTGTATCAGTTTTTTTATCATCTGTCTGAAAAAAGGCCTATTTTGGGGGGGATGTAGCAGAAAAGCAGGGTTTCAGAAATCTTATCAGAAATTCCTTGTTAATTTCTACCCCATTCTGCATCCAAACTACCCATTTCCATGCTCTACATACAACTCTTTGCCCCCTGTTCCTAGCATCTTCCCTTATATAATAATTACAGTTCCACATGGTTTTTCCGTTTTTTTTTCTAACTTGTAAATTGAGTTTGGTACTCGCTAAGATTTTAACTACCAACTCATACAAAATAATACATTGGTAAGGAGAAAATGTGAACTGATCACACACAGCTCAAGTACAGAATATGTAAAACACAAAACTCTCATTAACCGGCATTACCAGTCCCATTTGGCATACTAAACTTAATAGCAGCATGTCATTTGTCATGTTTGGGGCTGAAAGGATTAATACAGGCGAATATTAATACTGTACATGCAAGATTAAGCCAATAGAAAGGCCAGAAAAAAAGGCCACATTGAAAATTATTTATAATTATGGTGAAACTATATTTTCCGGAAAGTATAACTACCTATTATATATTATAAACTGTAACATCTAGATGGTTTCTTTTTCTTTTACTAAAAAATCATTGCATGCAGTGAAGATACTTTATCTTACACAAACATTTGAGGATATTGTTGTTGTCATGGTTACTAACATGATTGGCATGTTAGTAACCATATTCGGCCGTTTTTAAAAAAAGTTTGTTTTATGCGTAGGCTCTCATCAGTGTCTATAAAACAAAAATATCTTGAACATGGCATCAGGGGGGATATTGATTTTATCTTCTGCTTTGTTTGCTTCACTCACTCATGAGAAATACTTTCAGCACTCAAAGATAAAACTGATATCCCACTTGGCGATATTTAACAATTATTCCAAGAGCATGCATTGGATATGAGATAGTAAACAGCCAAAGAGGCGCATAGCATATATAATCATCTCATATCCAACAAGCACGAATGGAGTTGGTTTTACTCAATTTACAGTAATTGGTTTTCTAAACTCTTCCATACTTAAAAATAACAGCTAAATTTTATTCAGAACCTATTTTTTGGCATTGCAAACACTACAGTCAGTTTCCATTTATAAACTCTGAATATGAGCTGATATCGAGATTGAATGAACCAATCAGAATGAGTGAATCGCAATATTCGAGATTGAAAATTCAATAAACAGTAATATCCTCTATTTGTTAAGCTCAATGGTATGTTTTAACTCTTTTCAGATGAAGTGATTGGAGAAGTATTGAAAGGGCTGAACAGTCTGGATACGTTGTACACTTGCCTTCTTACTGCCGAATCCCCCAGTCAGGTAGGGTTTGCAGCTCTTTGACTACTGTTCTCTATATTATAATATACAGTTGAACCTCAGTTACCCAGACTCACTGAACCGGGGTACAAATAGTCTGGATAATCAAGAGTCTGGATAATTGAAAATATGAATGATAATAAGACAAGTATGTATGATAAAAAGGTAAAATCTATAAAAGGTTTCTTTCATTCTTTTATTACTGATGCTAATTTAGTTTTTTACTCATTTTTATCCGATGAAGCCTTCCACAAGTGAAGGCGAAATGTCAATGCACTTTTAGACTTTTTAAAATTTTTAATGCCTGAAAACCGTAGAGCCTTTTATAGATTTTATCTTTTTATCATGTCTTATCCACGCAAAAGCCTAAAGATTAGTATTAGACAAGAATGTAAACAAAAAATTAGCAACACCCATTTTCTACTGAGGTACACTATGGCCTGTTTATGTCTTAACATTAGTCAGTCAGAACTTGTTAAGAATCTGTCACATGGTGCTTCGTTAAAGTGAAACATAACATGTTATGTTAATCACTTTTGGTAGGAGTACTGATCTTTTTGCCACAGCCTCAATTTTTCTTGATTACAGCTTATTGATGTTCATGAAAAATCTTGCCATAGAAAAAGTTCAAATAACTGAGGCTCTTGATAACCAAGGCTCAACTGTATTAGATCTATAATGTAAAATTAATGTTATTTATGTACTTTGTTTATATTTGCTATATTTATGTATAATTTATAAAAATTATATAAATTATACTTCCATATTCGAGTACGCAGTAAAATGGTTTTCACTTATCTTGATGTAAAATATTGTGGGAGGTTGCAAGAACAAAAGTTGAGTGTACATAGGAAACCACATTTTGTTAAGTTTTATGAGAAGAGCAGTTTAAAACTGGAAAAGTTTTCATTCAATATGGGTGTTCAGTTGAGGTATTATGTATTTTGGCTTGTTTTATGGTAGTTAATGCTTTCTTGTTGCTACGTAATAACTATAATAAAAATCTTAATGTGAAAAAAGTATGACTTTTATAATATTCTAGATGTTGTTACTTTAGAATGTTGAGAAGAAACAAGTTCTGGCAGCAGCAAATGCAGTGGCACATGATAGGCTGCGTCGTTCGCTGGAATTAGCTGTACCAGAAAACAAGGAAAAGATTCAAAATGGCACATTAATTTGGACAAACTGTACTTTGCTGTATGTGCAGAAACTCATTGTTTCCCGCTCAAAATCTGGAGACCAAGTCAACAGTACAAGTTTTGATACTTTTGACGTCAAAGGCAATGGAGATTGCAACTTAAAAAATGCGTAAGTCCTCTAGACCCCCATGTGCACACATATACCTGTACATCATATCACAGGCGCTAGGAAAAAGGCCCATTATGTCATATAATTTATGGTTAATGATTCATAGTGTAGCGGTTAGCATGATCTGTTAACTGCTAGGTCTGAATTGACCTTTACTGTTCATGACAAATACTAGCGACTGTTGTTTTCACCAAATTGCCATATTTTAATGTTCATGGCAAATACTAGTTATAAACTGTTAGATAGGAGTTTGCCAAGCCACTAAACGGATTTACTTTTATTTTTAGATCTACAGACACCAAAGAAATTTTAAAAAAATATGAAAGCGTACTCACATGCATGATTTTGTGCAGAATTTTCCTTTCTTTTGGCTAATCATTTGCAACTGTGCACTGCAATATAGTGATGTGACCAAAAGTAACGCCATCAAACAATATCCTCGACCCACACATTGGCTTAATCAGCTGTAGGGGTTGTTCCTTGAGAATTCTCAATGGATGCTACTCAATATGCTGTCACAATAGTCATGGTTTTGCTTTTGTTAGTCTGACAATAATTTCGATCTCACTTATTGTAGTATTATTTAATTCTTACTATTAAAAAATTGAAAAAACTGAATTCAGAAACTAAATAAAATTTTAAGACAAGAAAAGAGAACTAGATCACAACAACTTACCTGTTGTACTCTTTTTGCTTAAAATAACACTGTTATTTTGTAAATAAAAAGTCACATTCTTTTTGTTTACATACTGTAATACAAACACATTAATTTTTTAAGTATAGGTCTTGGGGGGAAAACTCAAAATCTATCAGATGACAATATTATATTAAGTTTTGTTCGCTTCAAACTGATGCTACAATATATAAATTAAAGTATCACTCATATACCATAAACAAGCTAGTCTTAAACTTTTGATGAATTTTCACTGGTAAGTACTTTGTCACATTTATTGAATATTTATCTATTAAGTAATTTCTTTCAAGACATAATGCAATTTTAGTGTTACTACTAGTTGGAGTGATTTTATCTTGTTGAGCAACAATAGTACTGTTTGGAATAAAAAAAACTTTGCGTTTTGTACCATGGAATTAACACCAATATATTTATCATTGTTCAAGGGTTTGATGTAAAAAATTTCAGGGCAAAAATATTTGAGTATTTTGTATTTTTAAAACCTTTTTTGTAAGTTGCTAAGTTTTGTTGCTCAAAACTAAGTTGAAGCATCTAGTGCAAGAATGAAAAAAGTGGCCTTATATGAAATGCTAAATTCCCCCAATTTTTATGAAGAGATAACAGAGAGAATTTAGGGGGAAATTACAACTCCATCAGAAGTCACTTACACTGTTTTTTGCACTAGACCCTTCAATTACTTGTTTTTGTTTATAACAACTTTTTTGTTTCGTTTTGCAGGACAATTGAGTTTTCAGCCATAAATGATTCAGTTGTAATTGATTTGTAAGTTGTTGTCCAGAAAATTTTCATTATTTCTCTAGATGCTATTTTTAAAACTGTCAGTAAAATTCAGCCCCCATGAAATAAATTTATGCCCCTCTATTTTTACGAAATTATATGAACATTTGTAAAAATCAATACATTAAGTTCTAAAATTGAACTTTAGTTTCTTGATAATAATTTATATGTGTGTATGTATATGCATATCTATTTGGGTACTGTGTGATTTGTTTGGTTTAGAAATTGTAGATATGAGACAATATTTACCTCCAAAACAGTAGATATGACACTGAAACAAAGTTGCTGACGGAACAAGTTGCTTCGCATCAGCTTCAGATCACGATTTCAAAAAAAGTTACAAAAAATTACTAAATGCTTTAGTAGAAACAAACAAGTTCCAGTTTTAGCCAATAGTGATGTCATAGCGGCCATGATGGTTCCCATGTACAAAAGAATTTGGACGATTTATTTTGTTTAGGGCATTAACGTGACCACTTCGTCTCTTCACGGAATACAAACAAGATGCAGGGTTCGTCCAGGTCCTTAAAAACCTTAAAAATCCTTAACTTTTACTTTCCAAAATTTGAAGCCTCAAAAGTCCTTAAATTTTACAAAAATCAGTCATGGTCCTTAAAAAGCCCTTAAATTTTTGCTTTTTCGCTGAAGTTGGCATTTTGTTTGAATCACGAGTCATGTTCTTAGCTTACAAATAAACTGTTTGTTGAGTTTGAATGAAGACTACACTGTTATGTTGTCAAAAAAAGTGCACAGTAATAGTCTGCTTACGTAAGGCCTAACATAAGTTTTGTTTGGGACCAAGAACATCGAACAACCAAGAATTCCTTTAACTAAGATGTGTATCCTCCTTATACTTCAGTAAAATGTTCTTTGTGAAGAGTGGGAGTACATGGTGGTGTCAGAACGTCCTGGCAACTGAGCAAGGTAACACTACCTCAATAGGTTGTGACAGTATCCAGTCTGGTCAAGACATTGCCTTCAGCTGCAAGAATGCTCAACTTAAAGCGTACGACACAGACAGTAAGACTACAACAACCGTTCAACTAAATGGCTTGCAGGTGAGAAATGATTGCTTTTAGGGTGAACTCATCCGGTTAGACTGGTCACCATGGGCCCAGTTGTTCAAAAGACGATTAGCCTAATCCAGGGTTAATAACCATGACAACCTATAGGTTTTGTTAAGAGTTAATCCTGGATTAAAGTTAATCGGCTTTTGAACAACTGGTCACCTTGTCTACTGACAGAAAACCTAACACAACCTAATCCAAAACAAGCCATGTACAATTCTTAGTTACCACACTTCCGAGGTCTATGTACTACACCCGTACACGCACCCAACATGTACCTAGCCGTTCCCCAAATTAGCGAGAGACTTGCTTTCTAATGACCTCAAGCATGTGAAAAACACCATTAGCAAAATACTTGTTTTCTAATGACCTCAAGGATGTGATTGCTCTCTAATGACCAATTAGCGAGGTAATTGTTTCCAATGAGGCATGTGAAAACAGCATTAGCGAGGTACTTGCTTTCTAATGACCAATTAGCGAGGTACTTGTTTCCAATGAGGCATGTGAAAACAGCATTAGCGAGGTACTTGCTCTCTAATGACCAATTAGCGAGGTACTTGTTTCCAATGAGGCATGTGAAAACAGCATTAGCGAGGTACTTGCTTTCTAATGACCAATTAGCGAGGTACTTGCTTTCTTATGAATGTGAAAAACACCTTTACAAACAGCGTATACCTTTCCACCTCTCACGCATACCAGTAAGGCCTCTACACAACAGGGGTGCACATAGGGTAAATTAATGTACAATGAAACTATATGGCTGAGTAATGTTTGGCACTGTGGTTGGTCAGCTTGAGGTCCTGAAGTTAACATACTGACCACTTCAGCAAAAGAACAGTGTTTTTTCTCTCAAAGACATTTGATCAATAATTTTGCTGGTCTGCACAGTAAATTAAGTCTCTTGTTTTTTTCCTCGGGACCCTCGCACTTGGCGCTAGGGCAATGATAGTAATAGGAAAAGCTCTTGTCCGTAACTTACCGTACGGTCTTTTTTATACTACTGAACCAATAACAAAAAATGGCGATGCAATTTCAATAGTTGTTAAGAGTGATCTTTAGCAATGCTAGAAAAGAGTAAAAACCATTGAGATTGGCTTTAAATACCCTTAATCGAGTTGTGAAAGTGAAAGCCCAGAAACTCAAGTAAGTTTTTTTGTAGAATCGACTTAACATATTTGACGGATCTGAGGTAGAGCAAAATACTTGTTTCCAGTCAATTAATTTAACTTCTTCAATAAATTCATCGTTGTTGAACTTTGAATTGGTAAACAAGACAACCTATTGATTATTACAAAGTTAGGTACTGTAGGTCGTAAACAAGGTTCCCACTTATTATAAGATGTTCAATCGAATTAAAAAGTAGAGAGTAAGAGTGATTTTTATTTTTCATAATATGTTATATAGCATTTGTCATCTTCTGAAGTTTCTGACCCAAGGTCTCTTTTAGTTTATTCGATTTGCTATTTATTGTGCAAAGCATGTCGGGGCGTAGCATACTGATGGTTGAATCCACTTGTAGATATAATTTTCTCAAGCTCCTATGCCGTACAAAGAATCTTTGTTGCTGCAATTCTAGGGGCTTGATTGGCTTAGTAGTCGTCACGTGATCGCTGTCAACCAGGTTATGTACTATGTATGCCCTACAAATTGGAAATTGGGGTATAATTACTCCAGTCCGTTAGATCAAGCTGTAAAGCTCCAAAACAAAGCTATCCCCATCATTAACAGCGTCCCGTTACACGATCACATAACTCCTCACTATATCGACCTAAGTCTCTTAAAATTCTCAGATATTGTCAAATTGCATACAAACTTGTTTTTTTTATGAAAATCTTCATAACGGAAAACTATCAAGTATGGTCTATCCTATGTGGCTGACCAACATAAGTACTCTACTCGTAGTGTAACAAATGAACAAACCTCAATGAAACCATTCAGAACGAATATACGAAAATTCTGTCCTACCGTTATTGGTTCTTACTTCTGGAACAATATTCCGTTATCACCAACAAAACAGCTTTTGAAAAAGTACCTCAAACAGTTCTACCTTACTCAATATTAACAACTCTCTACTCTGAGTGTTGTTTCATTTAACTTGCATACTTAACAATCTTGTATATCAGCTTATCCTTTATCTTTAGCAAGAGAGAGGGGTATATTATATGTATACCTATAAATATATCCTCTCTCCAGCTCTTTTTTTCCTTCATTAAAAAAAACTTTTAAATTTACTACTACTGTTATCCAAATAGTGCTCTATCTCTCGCTTATGAATTCTGTTATCTACAAACGTTATTGCTTTGTAAATTTAAGTAAGAAAAAAGATGAAATAAAATAAACAAAATATACGGAAATATACAACTGTCCTGTACACGACGTTGTTCTTAATCATTATCATTGCTCCGATTTTCTAATTCTTGTAGCCATGAATGCATAAACAAATGCAAAAGTGTGAGGGTTAAAAATTTCCAGATCGTCAAAGTTCTGAAAAGCCGTGAAGAGTCAGAGAGTTTCATATTCTTCTGAAGAATTCTAAAGTTTTTTGCAGTGTGGTTATAAACATGAATTGTATTTGAAGGTAACTTATGCGGTGCGTTTATACAGCGTCTTTCCATGTGAATACACTGAAAGTTGCTCAGGTACTATGGAAAGTTTACTCGGCCAAAGCGGACTGGGTACATACAGTCCAACCTCCACTAAGCAGCCACTCCCGATCTTTTTGACGTCAGTAAACTGCTTTTTGTAGCTACTGCGCATGCGCGACAGTAGCTACAATGCTATCGTTTTGATGGATAGAGTCGATTTTAGGTTGGTACGCCGTGTAAGACCGCACGAATTTTCCCGAGATTTTCTCCCACAGTTTACTTGTAACCACAAGACTTAGTCGCACAAAGACTCCCGAGATTTTTTCTCACTGCTTGATGAGAAAACAATGCCCCATGTGTTTATGTTATTGTTAGCCGCATCTACGGCTGCAGTTACACAAGGAGTTATCTCTTGATGAGAAAATAACGCCTCATGTTTATGTTATTGTTAGCTGCATCTGAGCTCGCTGAGAAAAATACATTGAAAATAAAATTTTGAAAAGATATTGTCGAGTCGTACAAACCTATTGTTTTGGCCAAACACCGACCAATTTCCATGTTTCAGAATGTCAGTCATTTGTCGAACAACCACTTATCTCGAACAATAGGGCTAGTCATTCAATCTACGAATCTTATGTAATCCGTAACTAAACAGTAAGTGGTATGGGCGCGTAGTCCTTACGACAACCTTTTCTAAAATAGCTTTACATACTAAACAGGACCGTATCACATACCTATGGAAACAAGAACGCAGTAGCTACATGCACGCATTGCGGGCCTATTTTTCAAAGTGCCGCATAGAGGTTGGCTGTATGTATATTAAATCAAATTATGTACGCTTGTACTAATTTCACCGACCTGGAAGGATGAAAAGCTCAATGATCATTAGCAGGAAAGGTCATCCTAATATTCAACCCTCAACCAGGCCGGGGATCAAACCGGGGACCTCAGGATTGGGAGGCATGGATCTTAACACTGCGCCAATCCCTCCGCTGTAGCTAACATTGTTGTTGTTTATGTTGCAGGTAGAAGCTTTTACAAACGGGACATCCAAGAAGTTTCACGAGGCGTACGACTGCGCTGGCTTCTTCACTCTTCCCATCTTCATGGGCCTGGTGACAAGCGGAGTACTGCTGACCATACTGTTTGGAGGTATTCTTGCCACCATGAGTATTACAACTATGGACCGGTTTGACGACCCCAAGGGGCCTGGTATACAGATAGGGAGCGCAAACTAGTCCTCTACTGCAAAGGATATTAATTAATTTGTTAATGCACTGTTGATTGAAGGGAAGGGGACAGCGATCCACAATCCAAAGCGTACTTCGATTTTTTTTTCTTTCCAATGCGTATTGCGTAATCAGTCACAGCTTCATTTTCTATGCGTAAAACATAAGGCTTCAAGCCTCTGTTATATTCAGGATTCGTCCAGGTCCTTAAAAACCTTAAAGGTCCTTAATTTTCACTTTTAAAAATTTGAGGTCTCAAAAGTCCTTGAATTTTACAAAAATCAGTCATGGTCCTTAAAAAGTCCTTAAATTTTTGCTTTTTTTACTGAAATTGGCATTTTGTTTGAATCACGAGTCATGTACTTAGCTTACAAATAAACTGTTTGTTGAATTTAAATGAAGACTACACTGTTATGTTGTCATAAAAAGTGCACAGTGATAGTTCTGCTTACGTAATGCCAAATCAAACCTTTGCAGTTCTATAGACTTTAGTGTCAGGTTCTTGAATAACAACAACTAAAACGTGCCTATAACTGTATATTTCTGTGTTAAGGAAAATCAATATCGTAAAAAGTCTTGTTTTAGGTCAGTTCTGGTGGTTGATGTCCCTTGGCTTAAACGAACCCTGGTTATGCTGTCGTTAATTTTCAAGTTGTTGTGACTAACCTTTTTTCTAGGCCGTAGACTGTTTTTTGGTATTAATACTTGAGTTACTCAAATTATTCAGTGAGTTCTACAGCCAACTGTGTTTGTTTTGCTTGAGCCGACTCGGCCATACGGCGCTGGTTATCCAGTGTGGCAACTAGGGAAGAAACAATCATGAGACAATTATACGAGTAAACTAGAAGTAAGGCATCAATTTTCTGTCTGAAACTGTTTTATAAATGGATGAGAGCATACATATAATTACGTTTAGAAAACGCGAACTGCCATCCTTACGGTCAGCGGCAACGGTCAACGAAGTAAGTTTAAAGTTTCGAAAAAAATCGCGTTTTGTTCAGAAATCGTATTCCACTGGAAGTTTACTAGTAAAGTATATGAACAGGTCAAGTTATAGTCATTTAGTAAATAAACTTGCTTTGAGCTAAATGTTTTTTTTTTCTACTCTTGAAAACTGTAAGACGAGAAGTAAATCAATTTATGCGAGGGTGTAGTGCAACGAAGGAAGAATAAATGCTTTGGCTTTAATTGTTAGGGAAATTAAACTGCCCGACTACCAACCACGACAGGTCCATTGTTTGGTACTTGTCAAGGGGTGAGTTCACTCCCGTTCCTCGTGGAAATGGACGAAGATCGGCCATCATTGGAGTGGTTTTTTAACACGTAGTAAAAAAATTCTTGTTAAGTATTGGAGTCAGGGCAACAGGAAAAATTCTTGGTTGATAAATAGGAAAAACATTTGAAATAAAAATCGATTTCATTGCTGATTTGTTATGTTTTTTATGTTACCCAATTATCCGCTTTAGTTAACACCTGGTCCCAGTTGTTCAAAGGCCGATTAGTTACCTAACCCTGGGTTAAAGTTTCAAACGATAAGATCTTTTTCGCAACCCTTAAGAGACTGCACTTGAATTGACAATTTTTTTCCGTGGAAAATCTAAACAGTTTTTCAAAAGAACCGTTACTTTTTCCTTAAAGAAAAATCATCGCCTGAGTTTTGGCTTAACCAAGGGTTAAAGTTAACCAGGCTTTTAATACCCCAGCCCTGTATGTTGTTTTCGTTCATAGCGTACAAAAACTTCGGTATAGATACGCGCTGTGAGATTAAAGACGGACATGCAAGCAGATCCTCTAATACCGAAGTTGGCTCTAGCAAGCGAAGAAATATTCTTAATTGAGGGAAAGAAGGAAGTGCATAGAATAAAAGGTAAGCAAACTCTTTTATTTTACCGTCTTTGGTAGCATCTGTCGAAAGAGAATCAATTCTGGTCGGTTTTTAAACTCAATTTAGATCATCGAAACACTTGAAAATCGTATTTTGAATGGCGTCAGTTTCTAAATTTGTTTGAATTGCATGCCTGTGTTTGAGTTCACACGGCCAAGGTGTCAAACATGGCTGTGTTTTTGTTGGCACACTCTTAGCAATCTTCTTTAACTCTGTGATGGTCATGGCCGCCTCCTAACCCAACTCTAACATTCAGAGAAGTCTTGGAGTCCTGGGCCTAGTCGTTCAATGGCTGATTAGCACTAAGGGTTAAATCTTTAATCCACGTTTATGTTTCTATTTTACAGGGGCGGATTTGGGTTGTGAATTTGGAGTTGAAAAATTTCTTTCTTGGAAAACATAAACAGTAGTTTTTAGAAAACTGTAAACGTTTCTTACAAGAAATTAATGCTTGAACTCTGGCTTAACCCAGTGTTAAAGTTAACCAGCGTTTGAACAACCCAGCCCTGAATCACTGCAGTTAGTTTTAAAACGCTTCAGTGCCGGTTCAGCGATGCGTTTGGCTAAGCCAACAGCCTTAAAAAGACAGGTCTTGAACCAACCACGTGCATCCCCCTCATGGAGCAAACAGTCCTCATACAGTCAGCTGAATGCCACAGATCAGTTCAGATACCTAGGCAAAGGGAATATGTAATAACACGTTAATTCACCAATGAGACTAGCGTCCATCCAAAACCAACAGCTCCAGTTCTGGACACCTTAATAAAAGGCCGTGGAAAATCTTTTGAAAACCAGCACAAAGACTGAGGTGCATAGAGCAGTTGTCGTCAGCACCCTGATTTATTATGGCTCTGGAAAATAGGTTCTACACTGGAGGCACATTGTCGGCGGTACTGAGTGGCCGAGCGGTTAGCATGTTCGACTCGCAGTCCTAGGGTCGCAAGTTCAAGCCCCGGTGAGATCACTGCATGTTTTGTGTTCTTGAGTAAGACGCTTCACCCGACTTGCGCCAGTCAACACCGGTATATGAATGCCTACCATTTCTGCTGGGGGCTAACACGCGATAGGTTATTGTTCTGTCCAGGGGGAGTCAAAGACTCTCAATCGCTTAACACAAAGCATCAGATACGCTTCTTTGTAACTGTCTTGGGCATAAAGTGGAACAAAAAGGAGAAACGTAGGCGCCGAAGGGACGCTTCTACTCGGCCACCTCCCCACAGTATCACGTTCTTCACGGCCTGTGAGTGCTGTTGATAAAAAATTGCCTCGTTTTGAAGTGACTTTCAACTATTTTAAACATGATTTTAAGCTTGTTTCTTCGTCTGAACAAGTGCTTTATTACGTATTTTCAGTCTTATTTACAGTCAGTCGTCACTACATGCCGATATTTGCCCGTTGAACTTGTGTTTGTTGTTGAATTTAACAATTGGTTGTTCCACAGGGCATGTACAGCATCTCTGGTTACAAGTCCCTATAAAAATGAAGGAACAGTGACTATTTTACACAAAAACATAATGTGTGTGCTAGATTACTTACATTAAAGTGTGAGCTACTGTCTCTACAGGTACAGCAGCAAGACTGGTGTAATTTATCATAGGAAAAACACATTTTGTTAAAAGGAAGCACTTTTTTTCTTAAGTGTTTATGGTTTAAGATATTTTGTTTGATCATCGGATAAACTTTTCTAAATGAGAAATAGCGGTGAAAATATTTTGTCAAAATCTTTTATAGTTCTCGCGATACCAACGAAACATTTAATGTTTCCAAATGATGACGTCAGTTGTTTGACAGGCAACTGCCAAATTCTAACCTTTGAGCAAAAATTGATAACTATTCTAAAGAATACTTCGAGATACATTATCAGCCAGAGCTTGTCAAAATTTATCAAATACCTTATGGATTGGCAGCAGATTTGAAAAAATTGAAAATTTGCCCGTCCAACACTTGACGTCATCAGTTGGAAACATTAAATGTTAGTATCTCGAGAAAAATGACAGATTTTGACAAAATATTTTCACCGCTATTCCTCATTTAGCAAGATCTATGCGCTGACGCAACAAAAAGTCTTATGTCAGTCTAAGCACTTTAAAACAATACAAGAATTAAAGAAAACATCGATCTTCTGGTGCAAGATGAAACCTATTTTTCTTTCAATAAACATCAGTGTTTTAGAGTGCTTGCAGCCGTACTGAATTTCAGCCGATTAAGACAAACAGTTTTCGCTTCAATTTCGGAGATGTATCACTTATCCGGGCTAACATTTTATTAGTTTACGTTTTTAAACGATTCTTTCCGCTATCATATTAGTATAAAAAGAAAACTTAGTCTGCAGTTTTACGTGTTTCCTGAAAGTACAATTTTCTAGATAAATTAATTCGTCATTCACTGCTTTCATCTGTAGTTC
Source organism: Hydrozoanthus tunicans (assembly GCA_026413305.1). Classification (NCBI taxonomy): domain Eukaryota; kingdom Metazoa; phylum Cnidaria; class Anthozoa; order Zoantharia; family Hydrozoanthidae; genus Hydrozoanthus; species Hydrozoanthus tunicans. Next base: position 21,431 of record JAOBAT010054591.1, read on the forward strand.
AGATTAGCAAAGAGATTTTTGCTGCGTGAAGCTTTCTGCAGTTTTCTCTCATCACTAGCATTTCCTAAACTTACCACCTGTTTAACGACATTCAGTTTTCATTGTAAAGAATAGCCGTTTATCCCACGCAAGGCAAATTTAATGTGTAATGTATTCGAGTTGTCATGAGAAAGAGAAAGATTTTAAATTAACTCCTATTCAAAAGTTAAATCACCTTTCCCCAATTTGTCGCTAAATTTTAGGCTAATTTAGTTTAAAACGTACAACATAAATTTATCTCGTGTTAAAATGAACGAGAATTGTTAAGCTTAGATACATTTGTTATGAATAAAAAGTCACAGAGTGTCATTTTGTGCAAGCAACATCAGAGCGTCATCGATCAAAATTTATTACAAAACAGAATTTCAAATAATTATCATCCAGAATAGACAATGCCGCTGGCAAGATTGATAACCTTTTCTTTTGACAAAAAAAGCTTGTCTGTTATGTTTTAAAACTTTTACCGCAAACAGTAGAAAATAACAAACCCAATTTAAAACATAATCTTTTTTTTTCATGTTTAATCTAAAAACCTTTATAAAGCAAATGGTCATTTTTTGGAATTACTAATTGCAAGAAAGTTCAAGATTCTAGATAAATTTCCGGTTAGAAATTGGGTATTTGCATTTTATTCCCTGCTGCATCTATTGGTAACACGAGACGTCAAATATCGTTTATGGACAAATTTCTAATGCTTTGTTTTAAAACTTCTCATTGGTCAAAACCGAAATGAATTGACAGCACCGAAAAAAAGATTGCAAAACTTGTGTACACAATAAAACAAATAATACATCTGATCAATACTAGCTATATTTTCATATGCGTTATGTTAGAAAGATTCGTTTTGGGGAATATTTTGTGTTTTGTACAACTGTTTTAAATATACTGCCAAACGAGAATACAATTGTCGTGGCAAGGCAGTACCTTTGTTTTGAGATACGGACAAGGTCAGTCAGCAATATTTAACTTTCTTCGACTTCAGCGACGAACAAAAAGGATCTTAAAACCGGATTATTTACTTTGGTTGTAAAAGATGTCCGCGGCAAAGAAACGAAATCGTGGTTTCGGCTCTAACGCGAGTCTTGGTCTCACTGCAAACGACGAATTTGAAATGAGCGATGTCCTCAAAAACAGGCCACCATCGGCCCATTCACGAACTGCTTGGCTGGACGACGAGTTGTTGAACGAACCGGGTGTTGATGACATCGACTTTTCGCCGCGAGCGCCGCCAGTCGTTCAAGAGATGTCTCCAATGGGAATGGACGCTCAAAGTCAGAAAAACAGACCAAATGGTGTACAGACCACAACAGTTAGCGAGAACACGCCAGTTAGTTGCTGGACAAGCTTTAAGAGAATTGTGCGAAGTAAGTTAATAAAACCTCGTTTCAGTACAAAAGCTTCTTTAAATAATCATCATTTGTAGCTTTAATGTTCGCTTGTTCATTGTATGGCGTTTAAAGTTGGCCAAAGTTGTTTTGAAAAAGAGAGCAAAAAGTAGACGAAAAAGTATCAGAATCTAATGTTCGACCTCATCAGGGTTAAAGTCTAAAACTATAAACCAACCGAAATAATCATAATAGTTTTCTTCATAGTCAAAACATCGGTTGCCGTGAGCGCAGATTGTGTAAGGATTCTAACACAAAAATGACCAGTTCAAAATTAATCTTATTCTGTTCGGTTTCGCCGCGAAGTGACTTCCCGACTATCGTTTGAATTGGTCTCCAACCGTCATAAAGAGATAAATAGTGCCAAAATAATGGCTTTAAAACTGGTATGAGCTAAAGGGAGCCAGATTGTAGCTAAAATCAAGCATCGAGATTGTTCCCAAAACAAACCTGAAAGCTAGTGGAACAAGTTAGACAATACTAAAGCGCGGAAACAAATGTTTTAAAACCTGGAAAATTATCATAAAATAAAATCTTTAAATCTAAAAACTGTATCTCAAAAATATTACTTTTTCTATGGATTAGTTTTGTAGTTTTTCAAAACAATGTTATTTTTTTAATCTAATTTCCTTATTGAAGTGCGGTTTGCGTCAGAAATAGTCCGCGATTACACTTTTAATCGGTAGTTTTGAAAAAAATCTCGATTCTTTCAAGAAAAAAATTCTGAAAACATATCCAAACCCTCTCTTAACTTTATATCCTATGATGGAAAGTAACAGCCGCTTGAAGCTTTTCTATTCCGTATTAAAAACAATTTGATTCACAGATGCTATCCGTTTTCCAATGTGCTGTATCGTTGTAACAGGCTCACCAGAAATTAACCCTCCAGTTTTGGAAAGCAAAATATACACGGTAGAAAAAAATTGTTGAAGTTAGGAAGCGGCAGGCTTTTAAACTTAGGTCGCCTTCGTTCTGTTCTCCTAGCTTCTTTTGAAGTAAAAATTGAGATAATCTTGTAGTTTTAAAGCTCATTTAAAAAGGTTACCAACACTATATTCTTCCTGACGAAATGTGACGCTTTGAGTTTGCGCAATTTTCTTTTTCTTGAAAATGTTCGAATCCCTACGCACCAGGCGTTCGTTGTCTTAACTATTTCGTTCAAAAATCTTTCAGTATTTCAGATAAGTTTTTGCATACTGTTTACCGGTTACCACACAAATCCTGGCCTTATATAAACAATTTTTCCAAAAGCGTTTCATATTATATGTAATGCCGGAAAACTAACGTTGATTATAAAGGAGATACGATTATGATGTATTAGAAAACAGTATTGTGGACGAAAACAGGCCAAACGAAAATATTGATATAATTTTCTCTCGGATAGAAACATATCTTTCTTTTCTAAAACTCAAGCACCGCTAAACACGAGGATCGGAAACGAAAAACGAGCAGCTATTGAATAATTTTTCTTATATTATACTTCTTATAGGAAGGTAGAGCTTATTTGTCACTCGGGTAACAATCTTCTTTGCTCGCAAGCTATTATCACAAGCCGGGCTCATGGCTCTTTAATAACATACAATACCAAGGATTCTTCCACCAATAGCTACTTAAAGAATTTTTATTACATGATGTAACGATTCACATTCGGGGTTACTGGCAAAAATCGAGAAAATCTAGTCAGAACCGAGTCGAGATCGCGTTTCGTAGGTGTTAATAAGTACAATTGATCCAGTTTTGTAATACGCTGGATTGACCGAAAGTTGATTAAGCGCCAGTCTGCGGCTCCTAGACTCGGTGTTGACAAATAATTAGTGCCGGACCTTCACTTAGGGAGTTGAAATAACTAAATAGAAGATGCTGTGTTGTACTGCCTTTGCTTGAACATTTGCAGATCGCTTGAGCTTGGGGTCTACTCTGATATTGGGACGTCAACCTTAAGCTCCTAAAAAACCTATCGACAGGGTTGTAAAAAACCTGCTCTGTTAGGTTATTTTTATTATTTTAGGGCAGTTAAGCAATAATCTCAATAACTCAAAAGTTAAGAGTAACTTCCGTGTGAAGCAAAAGTCTTTGGTTGAAGGTCGAACAAATAACCACTACCAGAAAAACAGAAGTTAAATTTATAACTGCAGTGATCCTTTGCATTGCTGCAAATTTCGACCTTAATAAACAGCTGTCTCAGTTATATGGTACTAGTATAGTCCTTTAATATTTTGTCACCTCTAAGAAAAATCTAGTCAAGGTTTTTGGAGCTTCGAGTGCTTGTCTGAAGTCTTTTATTACTTGTCTAAATTATTCATTTTGTCCCAGTTTTGGCTTTTGTTTTTCATTAAAAACGTGACTGCTTTAGAAGGCTTTGTAAGTGCCGAGCTCTTCCTGGTGTCGGTGTGCGCTCGAGTGGTGCTTGTGAGTTGTGTTTTGACGAGTGCTTGTAGTAGGCGCGCGTTATTAATGAAGACAGCACACGGCGTTAATTGCGGAAGTTTTTCCTTTAGTTAATTATATTTTTTTTCAGCTCAAACATTTGACATGGAAATTAGCGACAAGTAAACTGAAATTTTGGTCATTTTGGCTAATCAGTCGATATTGTTTTCAAAGTTTAATAAGTTGTCCCAATTCAGACGTCGAATTTCATATGTGCCGAATCTAAGGCAGAACAATAGACTCTACTCATTAGTGTTATAGGTTAGGCCCATGTGAAGTACACATTTTAATTTCAATTTTTATGATATAGAATATCTTGGGAGTACTGGCAGTTAAAAAACTTCGAATGAGTTTTCACCTCAGAAACAATATTTGAGAAACATTTTTTTTTTGTCAGAAAAAAAACGTTAAAAACTCGTTATATATATGTAAAAAATAAAGATGCCGCTCTAAACATTTTTTATAGAACATTGATGATCAAATTATAAGGCCAGTTTCTATTTTGTTTCATGCATCAGCATGACAAATTTTCCATTAACCATAACGCCAAAACTAAAATCTTCAGGTATCAAACCAAAGCAAAATTATGTATTAATCAAGAGGACATACCGTTCTCTAGATTTTTATATGATTCAATTATTCTCACCAGCAACGATTGTTTTGTACATAAATGAAATTAATAAACTAGCTGGGAGAAAACTTGACTTTTTTACCGAAAATAATGACTTTATGCCTTTCCAGTACCTTAAATGCACTTACTTTTCTTAATACAAATATAGAGCTGCGTTTTGGGTTTTTTTTTGTCAGGAAACTGGTATGATATTTTGTGTTTATCAGGTATTGCTTTGCAACAAGAGTGCTTGCAGGTGAATTTCAAGTAAACAAACGGGGAACATTAAGAGCAGCTACAATTATCTTATTCCTCGCAATACGCTCTACTGTATCGAAAAAGAAGTTTCTAGTATGACAATGATAAATGTTTATAGTTTCGAATTATATATAATGTCGAACGAACATCAACTGCCGAATGTCGTTGCTAAGACTTAAACTATATTCGACAATTCTTTATGGTGATATTATTTCTTTTGTGTCCCTTATAGTAACTATGTTTCCTACATGTTTTCCGTCATGCAATTTAAAATTTGTTCGTGTGCGCTGGGAGACTTTCAACCCTGCTGGTGCCGACTGCGAAAACTACTAAACAAGAAGTTGATCACCTAAATTTTTAAGACCAATATATTTTGCCACTGATTGAATTCATGTCAATATTTTTGGAGGCATAGCTTTAAAAAGGACCCACGTTCTAAGAAATCCGTTGTGTCAAGCAGATGTTTTTTCAGAAGTAATATGAATTATACCTTTTTCGTAGTTATCAAATTTCTTAAGTTCCAGTCTGTTTTAAATTTCATGTTTATGTGTACAAACACGAGTAACTTGCAAAATTCATGTTAAAAAGTAAATAACACGATCGATAACTAAATGGTTTGGAAGATAGTATTTCTGTGTTGGTATACGAGACAGTTTATATGAATAATTATTACAACCACAGTGTATATAACATATTGGATATTTTTCCACCTTTGTTTAACCCGATTACACCATTTTAGTGAATAGTAATGTGATACACTTTGAATAATAATAACAATAATGATGATAGTAATAGTAATAATAATAATAGTAACAATAATAAAAATGATAATGATAAAAATAATAATAAATAATAATAATAGTAATAAAAACACTAGTAATAATAATAACAATATGAAGAAAAACAACATTAATAATACTACTAATAATAATCATAGTAGCTGATAATTCTACAATTATACAAATTTTTATTTTCCAAAATAAACTAAAATATTACTCTGACCTAGTTTATGACTCCCCAAATCTGATAACAGGAAGCTACTAAAAGTGTCGAGTTTTTGTTGGTTTGTACTGCTCCGAATGTTTTCATTAACTGCAGCTGATTCAATGAAGGACTTTTAGCTTCAGTTTGAAAGGGTTTCTTTGATCTCTGTGTATACTTTTAAACGGAATGAGCCCGGTTGGAAAATAATCCGATTATCGGCGGGTTTGTTGAGTTTCTCTGAGATTCCTTGTCATTTGTGAACATCCTGAGCGTTAATCTTGAAACCGTGTGCATGAATCTGTTCTCTAAAGAAAAGGGTCGATAACTCCACTAATCCATGCCATATTGAAACGAATTTAGCTTATTGAATTTTAGGGGTAAATGCGTTTGTTGAAGCTACGGTAGCGTTCTTCTTGGACGTCGTCGAAAACGATGAATCACAATGTTTACTCAATTACTTTTTTTTACCAAATTTCTGTGCTATCAGCGTCATATGCTAAGGCAAATGCGTAAATAAGAAGTTTCGCCAATTTTCCAAGAGACTGAGGATAGTGAAGCGGATGTAAGTTGTTAGTCGATAGCAGCCTTAACTTACACAGTTGATGAAGGAACAGCCTGTCGTAAGCGCGGTAGGCTTCCTTCCAAATCCTGACGGTAAACGTTGACTTAGATTTCAGAGAGTGTTAGAACAAAGTTCCAACATCTGCAAACGGCTAGAAAACTTCGTACCTTCTCTGTTAAGGACGTTAGTTGTTGGTCCAGATCCTCAACCTACTATCGGGGAATTTCGGTGAAGAATCCACATTGCACTTTTGGAATGGAAAATAAAAGTAAATTCAAGGCTGTGCATAGCAACTGCCTTTTGGGCAACACAAACTTAAAACCAAAGGTAGCCTCTGGATGCTCGTGGAACATAATACATGTCAAGGAAATGAAAATACATTAATCTGCAGTATCAACTTTTAATCGACTCGATGATCAGTGATATGAAATGACTTTCTACTGTTACGTTTTTCTCCACGCCCTTTCGATGCTCGTGGACTCTTAATATAATAATTTCTGATATTAATATCTAGCGAGCTAATCGCCCTTTCTTGCAGTCATGGACTGAATTGCGAAGGACGCAGCTCAACGAGGTCGGACCGAAAGCATAATAAGGCGCATATTGCTGCCGCTATACGGCCCATGCATGACCTCGGAGCACAGCTCCACAGCCAGATAGAATTAGCTG
>JAOBAT010054602.1:0-15035 GCA_026413305.1 Hydrozoanthus tunicans
TACCAGTAACATTACCATTACTAGTGCCAGTACCAGTAACATTACCATTACTAGTGTCAGTACCAGTAACATTACCATTACTAGTGTCAGTACCAGAAATATTACCATTACTAGTGCCAGTACCAGTAACATTACCATTACTAGTGTCAGTACCAGAAACAGTACCATTACTAGTGCCAATATCAGTCACATTACCATTACTAGTGCCAGTACCATTATCTTCACTAGTTTCAGTACCGCTACTAGTGTCAGTATCCTTTATCATTACTAATGTCTGTACTAGTACTGCTGCTATTGCCAGTACCATTTTGGTTACCAGCACCAGTTCCTCACCAATATGATTACCATTGCAACTGCCTAGCACTATTACTATTACTGGTACTACTAAGCTGTTGTTCAGTACTGATAGTACTATTGTTTCTGCTTTCTTAAATAGCGTTATTATTACTAGTGCTACTTCTATTTCCGTTTATCTTGCCAGGTTTATTGTGCCAATCGAAGCCGCAGCTTTGCTGATTTGGTTTTTCATAGACACTATACGAAATGAGAAAGTCAAATTTTATCAAATGGATACTGAAAGTTTTATGAACTGCATTACTCAGGTATGACTGAAAGAGCATTCAATTGACCTCTTCCCTTTAAACTAAAAAAGTCAGAACTGATCAGAAGGCTTAGCTATTCCTTGTTCGTAAGGCAGACGTTACTCATTTTATTTCATGTGCTGGTAGGCAGCGAGTCAAGTCCCAACACATGCGCAGGACTGATGTTTGTCGCAGTTCTTGAAAATTCTAGAAAGTCCTGGAACGGGCAAAAAAGTATTCAGCCCTGGAAAGTCCTAGAAATTTGGAGTTTCATCTGTGATTAATAATGTTTATAAACTGTTATATGAACTTCTACTTATTTCCAAAAGGTCTGTATAGCAAAATCTCTGTGACAAACATATTTCGGCAGTGCTTACTGCCACTAACTTACAAATTCGTAAGTGAGTAGATATATGGGTTCTAATTAACATAGAGGAAAAAGTTAACAATAGTGTTATAAAGAGAGCTTCAGGTTTACATGCTTGACTTGGTTATTTAGACTAGGATTTACACGCTTGGAATGGATAGCCTCTTTTATTCTTAGCGAAAATTCTGTTGCGGCGGAATCCAAAACTTCAAAACAATGCTTCGAGCAAAGTTGCGAGCATGCTTCGTTGCGCTCTAGATGCACTGACGATGGCAGTAAGCACTGCACATGTTTGTTGTATAGAAAGTCGTTATTTTCATCAACTTCTACTTAATAATGTTTGAAAAAAAACGAAGGCTCAATTTCGCTTAGAAGGTCACGGTTCATTTCGTAAATATATACAGAGTAATGAAGCTTGTTAATGTGGTATGTATAATGTCGCACTTGTATTTGAAAAAAACTGCCAAAAAATTGAGTCTTATTTGGTACAGAAGATCCTTAAATTTGCTCGTAAAGGCTCTGGGAAATTCTTGGAAGTCCTTGAATTTCACACCCAATTAAAAGTAGCTACCCCGTTTATAGCAAAAGGGTTCCACGTTGAAACAAGTTGTTTTCTAACTCTCTTTCAGTGGCTCATAGTGTTTGTGTTACTGATCGTATCAAATACCATCTGGGTGTACTGGAGAAGATCAAGACACGCATTCTACAGAACGGCTCCTACGTATGGGTCCACAGACAGACAATAACACAACCGCCAGAAATTTTTGAAAACCAAGTTTTGTAACTAAAGAATTTACATCAATTTAGAACATATGTAGATATTTTTTGCGCGCTTTTCGTAAAACGCAAGCATGCATCTATACCTCGATAAACCTACGGCCGGCCGTGCATCTGGACAATCGTAACATAAGTTAGCCTAACGTTAATGTAGCGAAGTTGTTGTTGTAATGCACCGTGCTTTTAACCCTGAACGCCTTTGTCTTCAAACCGAAAAGTGAAAACCATTTTGGAGTTCCGTTACGACTACAACATCGACCTAAAGGTTCGGCCGGAAAAAAAAAAAAGCAAACGGGCCATAGGTAATCGAAAGAGAAACAAAACAACTGAAGTTTTTTTATATACTTACAGCTAAACCCTTAAACTTTTAGTCTTACTGAAGTAATATTTTTTCGTTTAACGAAGAACTTTTTTTTTACAAATGGCTGCTGCAAAGTGTTGATAACACAGACATTAGCCATATTAATCTTACGACTCCGCCATCTTAGAATGTCTGTTGGAGGGCCCGCTTGCACGAAGCCTGGATCAGCTATCTGCCGGATAAGTGCTTTCTATTTTATGCAATAAAACTATAATGGAAGTTATTTAACACCACTTGAACCATTACTTTAGAAATCTTCTACTCACTTAACAACCAGAGAAATGAACAAACAATCAAACAATCTTTGATTTATTAGTGATGTTATCAATCCAAGATGGCGGAGTTGTAAGAAAGGTCTAGTTAATATAGTGAATTAATTGTCAGATGGTCTTAAAATTTGCGTTCGAGTTGCAAACATCCGCAGTATTTTTTGTACAAGTTTATTTCCAACAAAACTTAGAGATACTTTAAGAAAAAAATGTATCGGCAGGAAGTAGTTATACTTTGTATGACTTGCGCTTTGGAGATGTAATATTGCTGTGTGGCTGCTAATTTAAATTTTTCAAGGTATGAAAGTAGAACAAGGTGTCTATCAATTTTGTAGCGTTCTGACCTCTTGTTTAAGATGAAAAAACAAAACAATAAAAGGAAAAGGAACATACAAATAAACACAACACGTGATAAAGTATTGCTTCAAATAATTGCGGGGGGGGGGAAGGGGGAGGTGAAAGGGTCTACGGATTTGGCCAAAAATTTCAGCTGATCTGCGGATGCAATAAATCTGATAGATTGGTTTTTGTCAAAAAACTTATGCGAATTACAGATTCAAGGCATAATTCTAGCCGAACTGCGGATCACTTAATGGACGGATTTAGCACCGACTCTGCGCGGATCGGCGAATCCTCTACCCGCGATATCTAGCAACACTTTTCTCTAGTATGTTAAACGCCATTGTCCCCTGTACATTCCCAGGTGGTGACTGAATGCCAAACAAGTAGGTACTGATCTTAAGTTCCTCGATGACCAGAAGTTTGAACCTTTTGCGGACATGTGCTACCAACTATTATCGAAATCACTGTTAGGGTCAGGAATAATGGATAGGTTTGGGGTAAGGGTTATTTCTTTTAATTTCCGAAACTAAATAAGGAGTCTGGCTGCCATACACCCGTGAAAATGTGTAGTTATGCGGCCATTACTGTATGCATTCGTAGTTGTAGAAGTTCGCGGCTTTGTTGTTCTGGTAAAAATGGTGGCTATTTTTGTACTGAAACGGGACCTGGCTTTCTCCTTGTAAAAATATTGCGGCCTATTGTTATGCGGCCATTATTATATGCATTCGTAGTTGTAGAAGTTCGCGGCTTTGTTGTTCTGGTAAAAATGGCGGCTATTTTTGTACTGAAACGGGACCTGGCTTTCTCCTTGTAAAAATATTGCGGCCTATTGTTATGCGGCCATTACTGTATGCATTCGTAGTTGTAGAAGTTCGCGGCTTTGTTGTTCTGGTAAAAATTGCGGTTATTTTTGTACTGAAACGGGACCTGGCTTTCTCCTTGTAAAAATATTGCGGCCTATTGTTATTTTAGGAAAATTACAGATTATCGTTCATCGTTAAAACTAAAAAAACTAAGCTTATTGGTTTTTGTCAAAATTAGCGGGTCAAAAACAAAATGCAAACTTAAAAGTAAGACTTAATAGCTTCTTTTATTTTTGGGAGGAGTCAGAATTGAGTTCAAAATTAGAAACATGTCAACGGTTTACCCAGTGGAAAGGGGGACTACAGCGAATAAAAAAACAACTAAAGTCACAACAACAAAGAATTCGCTTTAGATGTAATCTAAAAGTTGCCTATTTTTAGAATTAATTAATAAAGTATTTTGCAAAACTGTACAGCAATAAAAATACAAACTCACTTAAAACTGCATGACATTGATTTGTTCTACCGTAATATATCTCATGGAATATACTTGTACTAAAAAACCCCGTTTCAGTGCAATTTACAAGATAAAATTGTCCTTATCTATTGAAACATTATTGTACTAAATATTAAAAAGTTCAACGACCTTAGAGGAATCTTCTGTGTCTATACCAGCAGCTAAAAACTTGATAATCCTGTACATTTATCCAACGCCAAACAATCTAGTTTGACCTTTTCTACGGTTTGAGTTTCCCGCGCGCCGCCATTTTGAAATGTGACGTGTTCCGGTTGCAGTGCCAGTCTCCACTCTCGATGAATAAAACGGCAATAAACGAGGAGGGGGTCTGGCACTGCAACCGGAACACGTCGCATTTCAAAATGGCGAAGCGCGGGAAATAGATCGAAGTAAATTGCTTGGAAGTAGATTATGTACAGGTTTATCAACTTAACATAAGTTTTACCTAGACCAAAGAGGATTCCTTTAAACAGATAGTTACAAGCGATAAAGAACGTTCATTCAGAAAACTCCTACAAAGTTATTTCCTCCCGCAGCTTTTTAAATTCCCTGAGAACAATTCATTCTTCACGATCTATACAACTTAGAATCAAAACCCTGAATTTAAATTTAAAACAGCCAAACTAACTATACAATATAATCTCTTTAAACTGTTCTTAAAGTCGTGAAGCGTAAAGGAAATAACCGACTGTGCCCTCCATAATTCAAATCACCATAGCCCCAAGAGCTATAACTCAAAACCCCGATAACTCGAAGCATCCTCGACTCCCCCTCGGCATTTCGAGTTATCGACGTTCAACTGCCTTGGTATCGGGATTTCGAATTATGGCTCTAGGGGCTGGTGGTTATGAATATGGAGGGAACAGTCCATTGTAATTCCTTTACGCCTCAAACTAACTATCTTTAGTAAACCTTCTGAAAAATTTAAGGCATATCTTAAATGGAAGAAGTCAAGTAGTGAACTGTTCATTACCGAGAACAATCACTTATTATGTTCTTAAAGTGCCTATGAAATGAAAAATTTTATTACTTCAGTGGACAGACCTTGCTAAAGAAGGAATTGTGGTGAAAACATTTTACGGTTTTCGAGAAACTTTAAAACAGAAATGTTTTCAATTGATGACGTCAAATCAGTTTTGCTTCTAGTTAGCGGGTAATTTTGAATTATCGAGAGTTTGAACTATCGGGTTTTAACTGTGTACTAAATTTTTGTTTAAACAGTTGAACCCCGATTACTCGAACCGTGGGTAACTCGAATTCCCCTCTAAATCGAAGCAAAGCTAATTTTCTCCTTGGGAATTGCCTCAAATATTTAGAATGATTTTAGCCCCTACAACGCGAAACCTGGATAATTCGAAGTAATTTAAGTTTTTCATGTTAGTTTGAATAACGGGGTTAAATTGTATTAAGGGCAAACGGACAATCGAACCATCTGATTAACTTCTTTGTTCATTAGACACGATCCTTATGTTTGTTCCCCTTCGACGCTGATAACGTAGAAATTCCCTTAAATATTCTTAAAGAGATCAAGGTTCAACACGAACCCTACAAGAGGTCCTCCGAGTATTAACTTCAACCGGTTCCCTTGCTAGGTGTTCCAAAGCTTGTGCCCGTGAGTTTCATGTAGCATGTCAGCGGTGCAGCTTGGTCGACGAGCTCTGTCAGTCTGCAACAAGCTTTCTCATGCTTAGACGGTTTCCGTTTCGGCTTTTAGTCTGACAACACGTGAACAAAACTTATTGGGAAAACTCCTTTTCGATCCGGAAGACCCTCGATTTCACCCATCTGTCAAGAAAAACCAATTTCTTTTTCAGTATTTAACCTTGCAACTGATTTCTTGATAGCTAAAAGATTGCCATAAGATAAACACAAATCCGAAGTTTGAGGGAGCTCCGGTAAATAGCCGCGAGGTAATACCTGTTTTTGTCAAAGGTTTTTGCCCTTCGTTTTTGGTTAAAGGAGCCAGAGGACGAGTAACGTCAAGTGGTTCGTTTGGTGTATGGTTATCCCCGAGAGTATCGGAGTTATTCTGGCGTTTAGAAAGCTCGCGCAGCAATATTTCCACTACTCAAACATTGACTCATTGCCATTAACGTACATGTTGGTTTTCCAACCGCTTGACGAGTTGACGAGTACTTACCCACCAGTCGTCGTCTTCGGCATCACCAGTGACTAAAATTATCTCCCCCTCCCTGAAGGTCAGTTCGTCGTCATTATCAGCCTGACAATCGTACAAGGCTTGTACTCGCCGTGGGTGACCCGACATGTTCTGTATTTACACAACGGGAAAACGTTAGTGTTCTGAATTTAGACGTTAGCGTAAGGGGAAAAGATCAAGTGTTCCATTGCAAACTGACAAATGAAACTGGTTCTTAAAAACCTTGTTTTTAAACATTTTAGCTGAATTAGTAAGCAGGTACTAGGAAGAAAACAAAATACTGTAATCTTGCTAGCAGGAATTGTGTCCTTCGACCACATCGTGCATGCATTTATTTAATCAAAACTGCAATCAATTCACAACATAATTCAACTGTATATCTAATGCGTTCCTTTACTTTATTTCTTATTAACATGTGTGGACGTAATTTACGTAGGAAAAGCATAATAAAATAAAAAAAAAACAAATATAAGAGTAAACTGCATTTTAGATTCTGTTAAAATGTACGAGAGCTAATTAAGTTTAAGTTCTAGCTAATGGGGTTCTACCTCAATACACTTAACCCTTTCAGCCCTAAGGCATTTGTCAACATCTAAATTCTCCTTACAGTAAACAAAAGAAAACAAGCTGGTTAGTAGTAAGAATATGAAATTTGATCATCCACCAAAAACTCTGAAAGATGAATTAAGAAATTCTCCCAAATTTCTCATAGGAATACTATGGACTTAAGTTGGGAGAATTTACAAACTCATCTGTCGGCACTCTTAGGGGTTAAAGGGTTAATGAAAAACTGGTTAAGAAGCACGTACGGGCGAGCTGTAAAGTCGTGGGTAGATCTCTGGGGGTGGTTCTGAGGGTGTGTCGGGGTCCTTCGCCTTGTCTTGGACTTTGCTGCTCGAATCTTCTGTTGGTTTACCTATCAAAGAGTAAAACAATAAACAGTTTATAATCATCAAGTGTCTATCATGTAATGATAAGGTACAGATTACCGAACATTTTACGTGAAACACAAACTCTCAACAGTTTTAAAATCGGCCTACAGGTACGAACTCTATGCCCCAAGGTTGTACGAGGATGACTGTAAGCCGACTGCCAGCAGGCGCCGTCCATATGCACTCAGAAAGACGATTACCGCAAAAATAATACATAATTAGTAAGGGAAGAAGTCAAAACAATGGTAATTTTAAGGAACCCAATTTTGTCGGGGGAGGTGGTGGGTGGCGGCACATACCCACTACCCCACATTTTCAGAGCTCAATTTCTCAAAACCTGATCTAGGGGTATTGGTTTTTATTGTATTATGGACTTCTCTCTTCACAAAGAAGGCGTTGGTGCAAGCACTTTATTAATATCTATTTTATTGAACGTGATATTTGCTCCAGAAATTCAACAATTTTGAAAAAAGGTGATGGGGGGCGGCACATAATACCCCACCCCCTAAATTGGGTTCCTAGGAAGTACCGTTGTTTGGAACTTTTCCCTAACTACAAGTTAACCATAACAAGAGCTCCTTTACTTTTCAAAAAGATAAAAAGAAAGAAATGAAGTACAGCCGCCAAAACAAGGTATACATGAAGTACTTTTAATTCGAAACTTTTTCACGCGTGCTTCAAAACAGAAGTTGGTAACTAATTCACGTAAAAAACTGACTCCCACTAAATCGAACATCTAAAAATCAAAACCCCCTATAATTCCAACCAACTCAATTTCTTCTGCCTTGTGTCCTTAGCTCACCCTTAGTAACTCGGACTATAAGTTCGTTTGAACCTGTCTCAAGATGAAAAAGATCCGAGTTTTGTTACATTATATTTAACAGAAACTGATGAAATACCAGTTTTTTCCCTTTTTCTAAAAAAGTCATATCTTCAACGCGCGCAATGAAGACACTATTTTTTCCCTTCACGTGTGAGGATATTGGTGTCGCCATGGTTACTAACAGGATTAGCCAATTAAAAGGGAGCTTCCCGCTCAGGCGCGCAGTCGGTTCTTTCGAAAAAGCTGCGTCTTGTGTAGGAGTTTCGTCAGAATCTATAAAATAAACAGAACATTACATGGCCGCTTGGGGATAAGAACTTCATCTTCTGGTGCTGAAAGTATCTATCAGTTGTTGTTACTTTCAGCACTCGAAGATAAAATTCGTATGCCCGCGCGGCCATGTAATATCCTCTTATATTTTCATATTTCGCTCGGTTTTTAAGTCCAACGTACACGACAGGAAACAGCTGAGCTTGTTGTCTCAGTTTCTCACGAGTACGACAAACTTCTTGTAGGCATTTCGTCTTTTAAGGCTTTACGCACCTTTGTTTGTCAACTCCGATCCCCGTCTTGGCGGTGGAGCAGGAAACGTCTGCGACCTGAAGACAAAGTAAGAACAATGAGGATTTCCCTTACTGATCCAAGACCCAGGTCCCGCCAAGCCCTGGCACACCTCAGACCACGGTCCTCACAGCCCCTTTCCGACCCCTGACCCTGATTCCTTCAGACCCTGGCTGACCCCAGACCCAGACCTTCAAAGACTCTGGCCGATCCAAGACCAAGATTCTCACAGATCCTGGCCGGCCCCAGACCCAGATCCCCACTGGCCGACCCCAAACATGGTGAGGGAGACCCAGATCCCCACAAACCCTGGCCGACCCCAGACCCAGGCCCCCAAGACTCTGGCCGACCCCAGACCCAGATCCCCACAGAATTTGGCCGATCTCAGACCTAAGCCCAAAAATAAGCTTAACAACTAACAGAACAAGAGTGACGATTGTACCGAGACAAGGACAAGTTGACCCCTCCCCATCCTAACGCCATCAAATTCTTACAAAAACCAACCTGTCTGGTTCAGTAACGTTGTTGGCAGACACGTTCTTAGGAGAGTCCTGCGTGGTGCTTGGCGCTGTTTTAATGGGCGATTCTTTGGAGCTAGTCAATGAATCTTTCCTCGGTAGTTCATTGGCTTTAGCTCTTGTTGGTAAATTTGAGATCTTAGGGGGTGGGGGAGGTCTCCTTTGTCGGTTATCTATACTAATCATCCCAGGTAGTACAGAAGTATTGAGTCTTCTCCTCAAATCCACTTCGTCTTCTTTCACGGTACCAACCATCCCTGGTGCTACGGTAGTGTTTAGCCTTCTTCTCAAATCCACTTCGTCTTCACCAAAGATGATTTTCCCCTCTGATTTCGATCTTCTGTGACTGTGCACTGGCACTGCTGGGGGCCCATTTGACTTTTTCAAATCTGAGCCCCTTCTCCTGGGAGGGGGTGGGGCAGGCGGGCCTGACCGGGGTAATGTAGATGTTCTTGCTTCGTGAGATTTTGGCACTGGGGGAGGAGGTAAGGGGCCATCGTGTCTATTAGGAGTCTTACTCACGGAGGAACAGCGAACAGGAGGGACTGGGGGAGGCGAGTCGGGAGCGGCGTCCCCAGCTTTGCTCGATGGTCTAGAAAATAAAACTCAAATCTTCCAGCCCCAGCCAGTTTACCAATACGTAACTTCTCCTTACATTACTCAAGCCTTTCAGTCCCTCTCAATTTATTAGCATGTAACTACTCGTTCAGCCCTTTGTGGGAGCAAATGTCCCAATCTTATTAAATTGGAAATTAACAGTATTTTAAATGAACAATAGATTTTTTCTGAGAAGAAATTGCTGCCTAAACTTTGGTTTAATCCAGGGTTAAAGTTAACCAGCCTTTGAACGGGTAACTACAACTCTCTAAAGGCAGCAATACTTTCTCAACTAATTGATGACACGCATGAATTAACGAGATCCCCGCTGTCCTTATTGACAGGGAATAGGGGTGCACCTGGCTAGATTGCAGGGGGAGCAAGAGAGCGGAGGCCGGAAGGAACGCACGAAAACACTGCATTAAGATATTCGACGCAAAATGGCTAACACTTATTGCCAATCTTTTGGCACTCGATTCATTTGGAAAAAAATACTTGCTCATCTACAAATATTTGCACGAAAATGGTGGACATACTCGACCACAATGCAAGAAAAGTAGAATGGAAATCGGATAGATTGACCGAATCCATTCCAAAATCAAGATTTTGAACGCCTAATACTTGTTGCCAACAATGCACTTGCTGAATTCCCGGCGTAAGAATAGTGTGTTGGCTAGAAAAAAGCTTATATCCAAGTGAGTACCTACCTTTCCTGCGTGTTGCTGGAGGAGGTGTGTCCAAACGTGCTTATCAGAGCCGGCTGCTCAATCACTACACTCTGTCTCACGTTCACGGGAACCTTTTCTACATTTCCCTTAGGAATTGGAGGGGGCTTTCTCCTCATCACTGGAGAGCCCCCTGATTTTACGGACCTATCAGCCATTGCTGGCGAGTCGGGTTTGGGGAAGAGGTTGAGACCAGACACCAGTGCACTCACGGTCGACTCTCCCTGGGTGCGAGGAGTGGCACCCGGTCTGGACGGAGGCATGATCATCTGACTCACAGGACGGGATGGTAAAACACGCCGGTGTCGGGGAGGAGTGGGTGGAGTAGTCTGATTGACTTTTGGCTGCAATCATACAACCCCGGGGGGAGGTGTCAATCAAACACAAACTGACTTATTAACTGCAATCACAAGACCACAAAGTAGAAACAAAATAGAACACAAACAAAATAAACATTACAGCAGCTGACAAAAAATCTCACACCATCAACTTGTAAACTCGCATGTGTTAGCTTATATGGGCAAGTATAAACTTTTATCAATAAAAACACGGCATACAAGAAGACGGAGATGGAGGTTTAATTTAACACAATTTCATTAAAAGCTCTTTCCGTTTTTATTTTTCGCCATTTTTTGTCTTAAAATAGCACCAGTTCATTTACCTTCCAAAGCTGAGCCATTACCACCGCTGACAAGTGCGCCAGATAACTAATTCTACCTTAGTAAGTAACAAAAAACGTAGGTTTGCTAATTTAAAAACACAAGTAAACTAGCCTAAGCGAACTTTCTCATCAACAACTGTATTTTATCCGAATTTTCCAAATAAAAGCGTGACTAAATAGCATACAAAGGGTCTTTGTGGCAGATAACTTCTCTTGCCCTGTGTTGCAGCAAAGCCAAACTTAATTCAAGTTATCATAATTCCAACAAGCTTTACTTTCCGAAACTTGTGCAACAGCATCGTTCGCAAAGTATGGTCGAGATTTTTTCCCCTAAAATCAACGAAAACGAAAAAACATGGTTTTCGTACCGCGCGGAACATAGTACCGAAGTTGAGACACATAAAAAAGTAGTTATAGGAATTTAATAGTGAATATGTCGGCTAAAACTAGAACGTTATCGAATAATTTGTTCAACAGGATTGTTGACAACGATAATCTGAAAGAAATCAGCACTTGGTGTGTCTTTAGTTCCGAGCTTTATCAAGTACAAGAGAACTCCTCAAGTCTGTAGACTCTTCAAGAATCTATTGACTTAACATTTGAAATATGTCAAGAGACGACGAACTGCTCACTAATATGATGAAAACAGAGCAAGTAAAGCTGTTCAAAGGTGAAATTGGCGTATTTGTTCTTGACCCCTATAATTCGAACCCCCGATAATTCGATGTATTTTGCATTTCCCTTGAGACTTCGAATTATCGGTGTTAAACTGCATTCGAACTATTGATAAAATGACCGTTTGCTTGTAATAGATGTATCTCAAGTATTTACAATTTGTTATCTGGGCCGAACTTGTCACCAGTGTTCTTAACAGCCTGAAGATAAAATTTGTTTGTAAATCAAACCTCACTGAGAAGGCGTTTGATCCGTTCCTTTTTCACCTCAGCATGCGCCTGATCCGAACTGTTGGAGCCCCACGTGTTGTAAACATAGTTAGATCGTACCTTCTCTCGCAATTCGTTCAAAGCCTCGTCTTCACTAGTGACGTCAACCTTAATTTCCAGCATCTCAAGAGGGTCCTCATAGATGCCATCCGCCTGCAAGGAGTCGCGAGGTGAGACTCTTCCTCATAGGGATTGTTTTACTTATGTTTTTTTTTTGTGACATCTTGACTCGAGGAGTCGCGGGAGATCACACAACAGGACTTGAGGTCCCTTACAAGGTATGCCACCCGGGACCTACAGTTTAACGTCCTTATCCGAGAAGACGCGAAGGTCTAACCGTTTGCAGATGTTAAAGCAAAGGCAGCACCTTCTCCTCAAATATTTTAAGACCCTGAGAGAAGGTCCGGCACCGGGAATCGAACCCGGGCCTCACGCACGACAGACTGGCGCCTTACCAACTGGGCTAACCAGGCGGCAGAAAGTGGGAGTTAAGTATGAGTGTGTATGCATCTGTGAGGAAAGAGGGGGGGGAGTTTGGGGGTTGTTTGGCAGGGCTGTTTATGGAGCTGGTTAACAAAATTATTAATCTACACCATTACTGAACATCCACCAACAAACAACATGATTCAATTGAAACAAACTCAGCTAAATTGGGCAAAGCTTGTCTAAATATCACTTATAAACAAATGATCTGTCTTTCTCGAGATACATCATCATGTTATGGATTGGCAGCAAATTATAAAAATTGAAAATTTGCCTGTAAATGTAGTGAAGTCACCACTTGAAAACATTAAATGTCAGTATCTCGAGAAACATAACAGTTTTAACAATTTTTTTCACCACTATTCTTCATTTATCAAGGTCTACTTACTGAGACGTTTTCATTTCATAAGCACTTCAAACAAAAAGTTTACCAAGTCAAAACTTAGAAAAGATGTAATCTTTCCAGGAAACGAACTTACCTGATTACCTACAACCCCGCGTTATAAAATTAACGCAAATTTGACAAACTCGTGTTAATATTATTTTACAGGAATTTTCTATGTGTGCTGATTTCGAAAACTTCGATATTTTTCTATTGCGCAATTATTTAACATCAATAATTTTCTTTATTTATAGAATGTCAAAAACACTGGATCAATTTATCACTCGATCCATATGTTTGACTGTTTCTTTACCAAAATCTTTTGTGTGGATTTGTTGTATGAATCCGTTCGCATGTTTGTAATCAAAAACTTTATCAGGATCACAAGTAAAGTATACACTAATACAGTTATACTGTTTTTCAAATAAAGGTTTTGTTTGTCAAAATAAGTTTTTCTAATCGCGCTAATTTTCTTGAAAAAAATGATACTTTCAATATTACGTTAATTTTCTAGAGTTGAAAGTATCGGCTTGTCCACACATTGTTACTTGCCTCGACGTTAATACTCTTGTGCGAAATATAAGATAAAAAATTGACATTTTAGGTAACAAGGAATTGCATGAACCCTCGTCTACCACTGTACATACCTCACTCAGTCCCCAGTCAATCTTAACGTTATCGCAGCGTGACAGCTTTCCTGAATCAACGGCGTTTATCTGTAACAAATACATAGCCTTGAGATTAAGGCTAAGTTTAAAAAGCTAGATCCTTTCTCGAGCGTAAGTGGCTCATAATGCCGGCGCCTATCCCCGGTTTATGTAGTGTTAAGCGGATGAGATCCTACGACTTCCCAAGCTATCGCAGGTTAGCCCCCAGCAGAACTGGTACTCATTGATATAGCTGAGTCGACTGGAACAAGTCAGGCAAAGTGTCTTGCTCATGGACACAAATACAGTGGTTTGACCGGGGCTCGAACTCACGACCCTAGGATTAAGAATTGAACACGACCCAGCTCGGCTACTGCACCGCCAATGTATTTACACGATGCTGCTGAAATTTTAAACCTGTCGAAAACTTGCACAGTGTATACTGTGTACTCGAGACCATTTCTTTTTTTCCCCAAAAATGTTTTTTGTTTACACTAGTCCGGCTATTTGAGATCGTACTTAGAGTCCGCGGTTTACGGTGTGAGCATGCGCAAATCAATCCTCAAACTTCTAACCGTGCAATGATTTATCCGGTTGAAATGTTTACTTGGTGTCCATTATCTTTTTGAAGGCACCGGACAAAAAATTGTCCTCGATTTTAATCCTTTGAGCCCCAAGCACAACAAATGACTTGTTGTTAAATTCTCCCAACTGAGTTCCATACTTCCTATATAAGCAGTTTGGGAGAATTTGGCATTTCAACTTCCACAGCTTATTTCACTTGATCATTTCCTTGCTTCTCATTACCAATTCTATTGTTTTGTTTGAGTTATGTAAGGAGAAGTTGGAGCTTGATAATTTGCCTGGGGCTGTAAGGGTTAAGAGACCAAAATTTGTACGTCTAGCCAGTCAAATACTTTTACGGTTCGGATGGTTTCGTGCAAAAGAATCGCCTAAATAAGCCATATTTCAAAAGGTCAACAGTTTAACCAGCACTGTGTAAATGTAGCCTCACTCTGGTCTATTTTCTTACAATGATTTAGATTAAGCAAAAACACATCCCCACAGAAAACTGGTTTAAACCTGTCTTACCAGTTCTGCAGTTTCATCGTCACCAGCTTCCGTTGTAAGGTTGAGTGGAGTTTTGGAAGCTTTGTTTACTATAAGGAAAAAGTTAAAGTTTTAATCCAAATCCTGTTTCACTGTGGCTCAAGCAAGAAATAAAAGAATTCTTGTATTATTATTATTTCTATTATTATTATTCGTAGTTTATTTTAAACTTGAACAATGTAATTCTCCTGCTTTCATGTTGCACTCACTGTATCATTACACGTGAAGCAATATATAGCACACCGTTCCGTAAAGCAATATATAGCACACCGTTCCGTAAAGCATTATATAGCACACTGCTCTGTAAAGCAATATATAGCACACCGTTCCGTAAAGCAATATATAGCACACCGCTCCGTAAAGCAATATATAGCACACCGTTCCGTAAAGCATTATATAGCACACTGCTCCGTAAAGCATTATATAGCACACCGTTCCTTAAAGCAATATATAGAACACTGCTCCGTAAAGCAATAT
>JAOBAT010054602.1:15462-28359 GCA_026413305.1 Hydrozoanthus tunicans
GTAAAGCAATATATAGCACACCGTTCCGTAAAGCAATATATAGCACACCGCTCCGTAAAGCAATATATAGCACACCGTTCCGTAAAGCATTATATAGCACATCGTTCCGTAAAGCAATATATAGCACACTGCTCCGTAAAGCAATATAAAGCACACCGTTCCGTAAAGCAATATATAGCATACTGCTCCGTAAGGCAATATATAGCACATCGCTCCGTTACACAAACCTATACTAAGGCTGTCCGTAGCACCAGCTCTCAACAACACTTTTAAACACTCTGTCTTGGACATCATTGCGGCGAGGTGGACTGCAGTGTTGCCCTCTGAATCAACACCGTTCAGGTTCTCTCTGTTCACCACAGAAAAAAACAATTATAAACGAAAAACCGCCACTCGCGGAACAAATACTTAAAGAGATCTTTAGTTGTACTACGTAAAACGTTTGTCAAGTCTATGTCTATGCCAACAACTTAAATGCTATAACTGTGTGTATATACATAATGTATGTGGCGTATTCCGATTGTAATGCCAGTCTCCACTCTCAATAAGAAAAACAGCAGGCACAGCAACCGAAACACGTTACGTTTCAAAATGGTTGACGGCAGGAAATTCAAGCCCTTGAAACGATCAAAATAAATTGCTTGGCCTTTGATTTTTGTACAGGTTTATCAAATTTGAGCTGCTGATGTGGACACAAACATAACAAAGTTTTGTTTGAGGCCAAGAACCTTGTAAAACCTAGGACCCTTTTAACTGAATCAAACGAATGTCAGGGTACAACTGTTCAACGTTTTTCGTACCGAGAAGACGTTCAATGTCATTCTATTTCCTTTGCGAAACCACAAATTCAAGCACTATTTATACAGCTGAGTCGACTAGAACAAAGTCAGGTAAAGTGTCTTGCTGAAAGACAAAACATGGTGGTCTAACCGGGGCTCGAACTCGCGACCCTAGGATTACGAGTCGAACACGCTAACCGCCCGGTTAATTTGAGCTGACTCCAAAACCCATTACCAGTTGTACTGCACGTTGAAATGTAAGCAAACAGGCTGTCTTTAGCCTTTTTAACACCCTCTTCCTTTTATAAATGTATGAGTAAAAAGAAATTGTAACAACACGCTTACGAATTCTGGGCCAGGAAGTCCACAATGTGAAGTGACTTCAGATCTTCCTGTTCAATGGCGACATGAAGAGCACTCGACTGCTTAGCCTGCAAATGAGTTAAAATAACACTTCTTTCTTAAAAACTCACATTTCAAACGAGAGTTTACAAAAATGACAAAGAATTCCACAAGGGATTCAAATGGAGGTAAAGAAAAGTCTTATTCTGAGATGTTTCGCACACAAATGGAGTAGAGAGAGGACTGGTACGACCAACAATACACGGAACAAAAGACCAAATTTTTCGAACGGCCATGGCTCAGAACTCGCTTTCTGAAACGATTGAATCTTTGTTACCTATTTTATGAGTTTCGTTGTTTTTTAACAATCTGGTACTTAATACTTGAAGTCTGTCACAAACATCACCAAACTAGGTTTGCTGGTCTCTCAAAAAATTTAAACATGTGCATCTGATTTAGTTTTGTTTGGATACCCTTCATACCTTCTACACAAATATTTGAAAACCAATTGTAGGGACCCTTTAAAAACATTTTGCCCCCGTAATTGGAGAGTAATCTCTGTGGTAAACGGATACTGTAAATAAATACATGATATTTTAACCCTTATTAAATTGCTGAATTGAAAACACTTTAGTTACCAGTCCAGGGATTGGCGCTGTGAGGTCAACTCCTTCCGCGTATCCCTGTAACACAGCCAGAATGTCACGTGACTTCACCGACTGATGCAGCTCCTGTGCAATGACAAGAAACAGAGACCCTGCGTTCAAATATTTTTCAATGTAATGCATCGGTTAAGGAGTGTTCAATACACATGTTAATGCATATGGTGAAAGTTGTGAAGAAATTCAAAAACTTTTTGAAGCAAAAATGATTTTCCTTCAGAATAAAGCTCCGTAAATCAAAACCTATTATGGATTCTATCCCTCATTCTTAAAACTCTCTACAAGTTGTTAAACTCTGTCTAAATCCTTATCTTCGGAGCTGGATTATGGTTTTAACAATAAGTCATTTAGTCAAAATTAGTGGTTGTATGGAGTCCGAGAACTAGTTCAAAGTTAGAACAAATAACATCAATCATTTCTGCCCTTTAAGACAAGCAAAATGACGGGTCACTTTATAAGGTTTTATTATCTTGTTCAAAAGTTATAATGAATAACACCAACTATTTTTACTCTTCAATACAAGCAAAGCGAATGGTCGCTTTAATGGGTTTCATCAACTGGTTCAAAAGTTAGAATGAATAACATCAATCATTTCTCCCCTCAAAACAAGTAAAACGAATGGTCACTTTATAGGGTTTCAACAACTTGTTCAGTTTTTTTCAGAAGGAATTCTAACTCTTCAAATAGTTTTTAAAATGTTGTTTTTGATGGCGTCACCCTCTACTTACCTGCAGCAGCACTTCTGGAGTGCCCCCAGACTTCTGCGCAAAACTATGTTGGATATACTTGGCCCTTATAAACTCCTTGCGCTCTTCCCTGTTGATATGTTGGAGATCATAAATTACGTAAATTAACGAACGGTGACATTTGGTTTATGTCTGGTTCTAGTTTTGAAAGGAGCGGTGTAAGCTCTATAAATTTGTAAGATTATAAGAAGATTGTATGATGACTAAAATCTAATCTAGATGTCATAATTATCTTAGCCAATTGTTGGACAGCGGCGTGTGACTGGTCGGACAGAATGGTTCATGATGCCTCGTTACCAATATTCTGTAGCACTTCTTTCCATTGCCAGTTTAAAGGAATTCTCCAGTCAGGGTCCGTCCGCTTTTCTCAAAGCAAAATTTAAGGACTTTTTAAGGTAAGATTATTGGTTTTTGAGGACTTAAGCCATAGGACATCAACCAACAGAACCGACCTAAAACAGGACTTTTTACGATATTGTGGCAAAGACTGCACGAAGCGCTGTACGGATCTCCAGGTATTGCTTGAAGCCACTCAGTAAACTTTGCCCTTTCAAGCCAAGATTCTTTGAAAATCTATTTCCCGGGCATTGTTGAGATTTATCGAATTATCATAACAAAGAAAAAAGCAAAAATTTAAAGACTTTTTAAGGACCATGACTTTGACCACTTTTGTAAAATTTAAGGGCTTTTTGAGGCCTCAAATTCTGGAAAGTGAAAAGTAAGGACTTTAAGGTTTTTGAGGACCATGACGAACCCTGATACACCTAATCGACTGAATCTAAAGCGGTGTGGGGTCTCTTGTTTTATCTTTTTCGTGTTAGTCTTTTCCAGATACCTATCAATATGGAAACTCAAACTGTAAGGGATAAAGGATGGCAACATTGCCTAACACATTCAGCAAGCGTTGAAAAGAAGAATTCGCCCAGTTTCCTCAAAGAATTGACTTACATTTTACTATCGGCAGTTGGCTTTCTAAAATCTCCAAGATTTGACTCCATGATTTCATTGAAACCACCATTGCCAAGTGCTTTCGCGAGCTGAAATACATAAAGTTTTTGTAAATTACTCATTCCTATCTGATCATTATCATCTTTAAGAGAACGATCATCAGTGATGTAAAATTGATCATCATTGATGTGAAGTTGATCATTAATGCGAAAAGCGCTTTCACGAGCTGAAACACAACATTGTTTCTGTAAATTGCTCAGTCAGTCCATTAAGAAAATGATCATCATTAATGTGAAGTTGATAATGGTCATCATCAATGTGAAATTGTACAATTGGATTGGATTCCTTTCATCCATTCGAACCCTGCCACACAATGAACATCTCACTTCTCACATATATTAGTAATTCAATTTGTAATGAGAAAAAGGGAGTAGATCAAACAATGGAAACTATGGCAGATGAAAATCGAAACTCCCTAAACCAATTACAAGGAAAGTATGAACCCTGGTTAAGAGAATTTACCAACTAGACATTTGTCGTGTTTGGGGCTGAATGGATTAAATCTGAGTTGTTAGCCAAGGCCAAATGAAACAAAAAAGAAACATGTTGACAAACACAAGCAGTATGAAACACTTAAGTGGGACTCACAAGTAATTCTGAGGTTCCTAAATTATCCAAAGTGAGCGATCGAACCCTTGATATATGAGTGCCCATATCCCTGTGGATCCCTGAGCACTCGATGCAAGTTAATACACCGAGATTGGTAGAAAGCCATGTTGGGTCTGAAATGGGAAGCAAACGCATCTAATAAGGTAAGTAAAACTGTCAAGTATCAGTAACAGAAAATACAGTAGTACACTTACAGGGAATTGATCACGAATCAATGACTTAATTCAGACTGTTGCTTCTATTACAAGTTAGACTGAACCTGCGTTTATGATAAAAAACTTGACTTTGATACCTTTTACTAAAGAAAAATTTAGCGCCCATCCACAGCGAGGGATTTTTAATACCGCTATTGTACATTTACGTCAAAAATTGCAAAAAAGGCCAAACTACGAAAGGCGTACCCCCACGTAAACATCGATTTTCATAAGTGCCATCATTTACAATACCTCGCAACAACTTTCAACGCCCCTTTCTTCACCGCAAGACCTGTCGTAAATGCCATCACTTTTATTACTCATATCACTTTTCAATGCTCCTTACTTCAAAGGGAAACCATAGATCAATCTTTAACGCCATCATCTTTTATTCCTCGTACAACCTTCAGTGCTCCTTCTACAAAGAGCATTGATAGCTCTGTCACCAACGCCATCATCTTTTTACTCATAAAACCTTTCAATACCCCATCTTCAAAGAGCACCACTTAATCTGTCCACAATGCCATCATCTTCAATTCCTCATATCAACTTTCAATACTTCTTTCTTCAAAAAAGCATTGGTGGATCTGTCATCAATGCCATCATCTTACTTCCTCGTATCTCCTTTCAATACTCAATTGTTCAGAGTACCGCTAGATCAATCTTCATTTTTATTTACTTCCTCATAACACCTTTCAATGCCCCTTCTGCAAAAAGCAACACTAGACTCGCTTTCATCTTTCCTTCCCTGAACCACCTTTCAATTCTCTTTCTTTAGAGAACACCACTAGATGCTGTCATCTTTAATTCCTCGTTTCTCCTTTCTTCAAGAACAACACTAGATCCGTCTTCAATTCCACCATTTCAGAGGACAACCTTAGATCTGTAATCAATGTTATTACCTTTATCTTTATCGTTTGCCTAACAATCAGTACACTCAATCTATCAATATTTTAATCTACTACCCCGTGAAAGGCTCCACGATTGCCCCAAACAGTATTACCTTTCGCTGAGCAGTCACAACAGATGTCGTTCCCTGGTAACCTTTGAACTTGTTCCACAATGCTTTGTCTTAGCTAGAATGAATGAATCAATACATTTTTTAGCGCAAAACACAAATAAAGTCTGTGTACTATGTATCTAAACATTTTTTTAAAGAATTCGTTTTCGTTTTCGTTTCCTGTGGCTGGATCTCTTGACAAAAAAACCTTACAAGGCAGCCATTTTGGATCACAATCATAGATTGTTTTTTTACGTTGCGAGACTTCGTCATGGTGTCGAGAAAACTCGAGATTGACCATCTCCAAACAAAGAATTTGACTCAATGGCGGTCGCGTGTTCCAATTTTCTCTTTAAGGTGCTACGAAGTAAAGAGATAAGTCAATTTTAAAACATCCGCAACAGTGCTAGAGTTTTCGATAGAAAATCCTTTAGTTCGAGATGTTTTAAAGTAGATTTTGGATGTACCGAAGCGAGACGCACGTGGCCTGTTACGTCACATTGTTGGTCTTTTGGAGGGGACACTTTTAGCGGGAAAAATTCAAAATTCTACACGGCGGAACTTCGCTTACTTTTATCGTATGTTTCTCAAACTTGGCAAACCAATGTTTTTTTATAGTATACTTTTTGAAAATTGAAAAACTGATTTCGTGTCATATGCTCTTTAATACACATCAAAACAATATGCCTATATACACATTACAATAAAAGTAAATTTGTCTTAAATCTTATAAACGAAGGCTTCCTACCTCTTTCAAGTTGTGAACTATCGATTGTGAATCGTCCGACTGGAAAGAAAAAGATGCACAGCACAGTGTTAACATAAGCAATATAGCAAACACAATTCACTTTTAAACGTAAGTCTTGGAATCTTGAATCTTGGACACAATCTTGCACCACAATGCCTTGGGGACCTAAAACGGCTAAAAGACGCTCAGAGAAGGCCACATTTGGTGAAACTCTTCCTTGTACTAACAACACTGTGTATATCCAGTTTGAGGTATACAGATTCTCTTTATACGTTATTGTGAGCATTTCTATGCACTAGGAACTGTGGGTAAATGAGTAGGTCGCCCATCTTTGTGGCCCCAGTAAACTGAGTAAAGAAAGTATTCGGATTTATCAAATTCTACTTACTGCTCCTCCTTCACCATTGTCACCAAAAGCTTTTTCCAGAGCTTCCTTTCTACTGTTACTAACTACAGAAACCCACCTGTAAAAATTGGACACATCGTGAGCTTCAAACAACGGCACCACAGAACATTCTTAAACTATAACACCTCATTGATATATCATCACACTTTTTCACCTTTTATTACTCTATCAAAGCGAGCATCTTACAATGGAGCGTGTGCAGTTTAATTGCTTTTGAGCGAAGCGACACAGATGCATATTCTCATAGCAGCTCGATTTTGGTGTGGTTAGCGTCCGTGAATTCCGTTTGTTTTCCAGCCTCGCTGCCCCTAAAACCTTCCCCCCAAACTACATTACATTTTTGCTGCCATGCGCTTTTCTCATATTTCAGTCAGTTGGCAACAATATTTATTCGAGCTCTCTACAGAAAGCACTGATGTCTATTTCGGAAAAGCTCGCAAATCTTACAAACAAGAATTAAATATTAAAGATATTGCAGAAATTAAAGAGCCCAAAGTTAATTTGAATGTGAGAAAGAAACTTCAACGAGTTTAAATTTGTAGACAAAATATACATCTTATTTCTGTGTCAAACACAATCTCGTTATTAACAGGTTTACAGCTCAACAGCATTCTCTTTAGCTAATGTATCAACAAACTCATTTTTAAATTATCATTAACTCACGCTTCCAACTCTGCTTCATCTTCCGCTTGAAAGAGGTACGTTCTGTTCTCTAGAAAAAGGCCCAAATACCACTCGGTTACACTCATTTTAATCTTATTCTTGAAAAATTTAAATTTGATGCAATAATGATATTCTGCTTGGCGTTCCAGATATCCTTGACTTAAATTCACTATTCAAACTGGCTAAGTAACACGGCAGCGATTGAGTTAAAGCTAAGAAGGTCTCAAATACTAACAACTTTGGCAACAGACGCAAAATAGAGCTATACAAATTAACATCAATACAACAGAATACTTACGAGAAACTAGAGAAAAATTGCGTTTCTTTCCTTCTTCCTCCTAAACAAAAAAAAACCACAAAAATTCTTACGAAAAAGTTAACTATGGTTCGACCCCAACAATGTTAGAGTTGATTGTCTGTAACAGTTTTAGTAAACATCAAATTGATAATAAGAACTGTTTTTTTCAATTTTGAGCTAATATCTTCTCTACTGTCTCAAAGGCCTTGCATGGCGAATATAATAACAAAAATTAAATCGAGCACCCTATCTGCTAGGCTACTGCTTCGCCGAGGAATTTTGAGAACAAGATGACTATTAGTTCTTAATGAAGTTTCAGCCACTTCTTCTGCCATCTTCAAGTACAAATCATAAAAGCAAGCAACACAAGTCTGCTCATTACTCACCTTAACTTGACAGAGAAGTAGGTTGAGAGTTTGACTAGGACTGCTGGTCTGAAGGTAAAATAAAATCAACCAATGAATCTCATGAAATTGAATGAAAATTGACATTATGAAATATTCACCTTTGTATTCACTTTGATCGTGTGGCTCACCTGTACCTTATAAACATTAATAAGATGCTCGGGCATAAGCCACACCCCAAACTTTTGTATGATAACTTGGCAAAGGAGTACTTTTGTATGATAACTTGGCAAAGAAGTACTATCTATTTACAGATTTAAGGGCAAGTATTTAACTCACCGTGGAATGTGCAAGAGAGAACTGTCCATTCCTGATCACACAGTATCTTTTCTGCCAAACCTTTCTCAACCTTGAAAAGGTAACACCGAAAGGCATATTCTAAAGTTAAACATCTTCCATGTTTACCCATGACCTTCCTACAGCTCTTCCCAAAAATTTCTAGGGACTAAAGCAACATAGACAAAATCTCACTTGAGATACTGGGAAATATCAGGGTCAAACCTAACATTCCACGTTCTAATGTTCCATGCTTTTTCAGGACTATCTGGGATAATTCCACGCTTTTCTAGGAAACGTCAAGAATGAACCTCTCTTTCCATGCTTTTCTAGTAAATATCAGGATCAGGCCTAAAAATTCCAAAATTTCAGGAAATATCAGGATCAAGCCTAGTGTTCCATGCTTTTCCTGGGCTATGAGGGATCTTTCCACGCTCTTCTAGGAATCGTCAAGAATAAACCTCTCTTTCAGAAATATCAGGATCAAATCTAGTATTCGACTACGCTTTTCCACAAAATATCAGGTCAATCTTAAAATTCTATGCTGTTTCAGGAATTGCTTAGATTCATGATTTTTTCAAGGGTTCTTAACGCCGTGTCTGTCTTGAGCATTACAGTACTTGAACAGCTTACTTACCCTTCACTCCTTTTCATTAAATAGCCAGCCTTCTCTGTTCCTAGAGCTTGGTCTCCCTGCTGGCCATGTAAGCTGTAACCACCTTTCCCTGATGAAACAGACTAGAAAGTAAAGACGAAACTTTCTCAGCATAAGAACAAATACAACCCAGGCCTGTCGGAACAAACTAGGACAAGTACACATCATGCTCCTTACCTCTTTGTCAGGCTGAAAGTAATTCTTAATTTGCTTTCTTAGCTCCAGCAAATCTTTCTTCTCTTCCTCATGAGTTACTTTCAGCTATAAAAAGGAAAATATGAGTTTAGCCACCAATGGTTTAACAACTAGAAACGTAAGGAGCTACTTAAGAGCTTCTGATTGAGAAAATCAAATACTCGTGGACAAACGTCAAGTTTCGGATTTCTTTGAGTTTTGCCTGGAGAACCCATTGGGTGAACTCATTTTAGAAATCGCACTTAAACTTGCAACTGAGCTTTTGTTTTCGAGAAATTTAGGAAAACCTAAATTAGCACTCATGGGCCTTCGGGGCCTAGTAAATTCAATGAAAAGTCAGTCAACTTTGACTCTCGCGTACACGCTTTATTCTATGGAGCTGACATTTCTCACAAAATTAAACAGTTACTTTTACAACAAGAATATTTAAAAATTTCAAAATTCAAACTATCTCGTCATGATAATTTTTCTGTTTAGTTTTGCGTACTTGCACCATGAGTGCAACACTCCAAAATTAGCCAAGCTTTACAGATCAAAAAAGGCGACTGTGATGTCGAGGTTAGTCACTAATTTTACACTGCAGGAAAGCTCTAATATAGAATTACAACATATTAAAAATTCAGCATGGGTAATTCATAAACCGCCCGCTACGAGTTTCGAAAGTTGAGACTATTTTTGACATTTAGTGCAATGACGCATTGTAAACAGAAAATGATTAAAGCTCCCTGCATAAAGATAAAAGCAGATTGAGAACATTTTCTGTTTTTTCATTCCTGTATGCTTTTCACATTGTCATTTTGAAGACGACAGCGTGCAGGTGACCAGCACGGTGCATTCCAGCGTGCAGGTATTGTATTCACTATTTTGTTGGTGTCCTCGTGTGTTAAGCTCGCTAATGATCAACCTGGACACCTCTAGATAGTTTTGAAGGTGTAAAAATTTCCAAACCTGTTGAAGGTCATGCACAGATTCCTCAACATAACCTCTGATGCTCTCCAGGACTTGCATTCCTTCTTGAAAGTACCTGAAGAGAGCACAAGGATTTGATACTTTAACTCACAAATGAAACCACAGTAACAACTTAAGAATCACATGCACACAGCAAATGTTTCTAGACCTTTTCAGACAATTGAGAGTTTTAGACCCGAGTTTACCGCAAACCGCAAACCACTGGAGGTCATGTGACCAGTCTTTCGCGTGACGTTTGAGGTTTTCGACGTGCGTTTTCAACGTGAAGAGGTAGGTTTTCACGTATGTCATTTACTTAAAGCTTTTAGCGTATGATTCTTGTTTTATCCCACGTAATGATACAAAAATATTGTGGGGCAGTTCTTTATCTATTAACAGGGGCACAGATTTGAGCGAAATGCTAAATTTTATCAGTCCTACAACTGCCATTCATGCGGCTGATTCAAAATGGAGGCCTTAAATTTGCAAGAAGAACTAATACGAATTTACAGCTTTTCGCTGCTAGAGAACCAAATGTTATCGTGAATTACTTTTATTTTCACTGACTGTTTTTTTTTTCGTATTTCTATATGGAAAAAATAAACCGAGAATGACTCCATTTCGTTGGCCGGAGGCGCATTTCTTTAATCCATCGCAAATGTAAATCGAATTACGTTTGAACGTCGAACCGCAAACAGGGAACCGCAGTTTGCAGTAAACTCGGATCTACTAAAACTCTTTAATAAAAAAAATGTATGTTGTTTTGGACCTTGATACCGATCAATCACATACAACTTCAAACAGGGTCTTTCAATGTTTAAATAGGTGCTGTCGAGCAGTTAAATCTTTCTGCCTTTTTGAATAAAGACGTTAAACCATAGGAATGTAAACTTTTTAGTATAACTGGCAGTAGTGCATTCAATGTTTAAATAGAAGGTGCTGTCTTTGCTCCACATTTGCAAACAGTTAAATCTCAGTGATCATCAGTTGAAAACATTAAGAGTTAATACCACAAGAACTTCGAAAGGGTTTTACAGAAATTTTTCATAGCTTTTCCTCATTTAGCAAGATCTGTCCACTGAAGTATTAAAATTTTCACTTCGTATGCACTTTAATAGTGAGCAAGTTCAGTGTGGGGGTTGCAGATTGTTCTCCACAAACACTAAAATACTACAGCATAAAGTACTGCATCTTATATCCCTCTAACTCTTGGGAAATGCTCTAAAAATTTTTATATACAGCAATTAAGAACAAATATCAATTTTGGGCTTTCAAAGCGAAAGGATACGGAAGGCAAATGAAGATTACAAGTACTCCATAATCACTAAAATACTATGACATTTGTGTTAAGCACTGCACTTGAATAACTGCATTTTATATTCGTCTTATTCTTGGGAGATGCTCTAGCAATCTTGATAGAAAGCAATGTTAAACAAATATCAACTTTGGGCTTACTAATTTTGAGGAAAGCGCAGTAGCCGCTGATTACTGCCTAAATGGCTTTCAAATTTCAAACACAACTTACTTGACCTGGGCATGGTAGAACTCCATCAAATGTTGGGCCAACTCTATTCCTTTCTTTACTTTGATCTCATTTACTTTCAACAGGTACTAAAATATAACATATATTGTAAATGACACTAATTCGAAAATTCTTCAAAAATAAAAGATAGTAGCAGTATGAATCATAACTAGACAGCAGGAAAGAATGAGGCAGCTAAACTACAGTTTGCTTGTCAAAAAACTCAACAAACAAAGCTGACACCTGGAAAGAATGGGGGGGGGGGGAGAAGGAGGCTTTGTGAATATTATTTGAGAAAAAGCAGCTCTGCAATAAGCAAGGGAATTTCCAGAGAGAATCAATGGTAATGAGGAATGGACTACAAAATGAATATCGCCAATCATTGGTACAGAGATATGGACTATAAAATTGTAACTGGCACATTGATGCACTATCTCATTAGTACTTCATGACAACTGGTTGTTGCCACACCAATATATTTTTCATTGACTTGCAAGAACTACAAAACCAACAAGGCCTTGTCAGAAAGTGACCAGACGAGCTCAGAGGGTAATTCTGTCTTTATCTCCCGGCATAAAACACTACTTTGCACCAGTACACACTTGCAACGTACAGAGTCTTAGATAAACACTATCAGGTACCCACTTCACACATTTGGAGCTGGAAGACTTTTCTCTCTCTTTCAGTCTCTTCAACCATCTAAAATTAAATATAAAAAGAACACAGATACTCAAAACAAGTATTGTTAATTATTAAACAACTCATAATGTGAATACTCTAAAGCAAGAGCAAAGAATGTTAATGGTTGTTATAGGCAAATCAAAAATACAAAAAAACAAAGTCTTGAGTGCAATAATTAACTAAGTACTCAAGATTTGGAAACTTAGCTTTCACTCAATGCCTCACAACCAACCTCTAAAACTGTCCCTCCCCCATTGTCCTTTTCGTAACTTTCCTCACTCACCATCTCTATCCTATCCTCCTTATCTTAATAATCCTCCTCTCCTTATTTACCCTCCCCTATTGCATTTAACAATCCCTTCCGATTTCCTCTTTCCCACTTTCTCTTCCCTTTCTTCCATCTCCTTTCAAACCTTCCTCATTTGCCCTCCCCTATTGCATTTGGCCATCCTTTTCAATTTTCCCCTTTCCCACTGTCTCTCCCCTTTCTTCCCTCTTCTTTCAATCCCTCTTTTGCCCTCCCCTATTGCATTTGGCCATCCTTTTTAATTTTCCCTTTCCCACTGTCTCTCCTCTTTCTTCCCTCTCCTTTCAATCCCTCCTCATTTGCCCTCCCTTATCGCATTTGGCCATCCCTTCTAATTTCCTCTTTCCCACTGTCAATCCCCTTTCTTCCCTCTCTTTTCATTCCCTCCTTATTAGCCCTACCCTATTGCATTTGGCCACTCCTTCAAATTCACCCTTTCCCACTGTCAATCCCC
>JAOBAT010054613.1:10377-23394 GCA_026413305.1 Hydrozoanthus tunicans
AAAAAAATAAAAACTTTTAAAAAAAGCTTATTTGCATGCTGCTCTCTATATACCGTTTGTCATTTGGCTCATTGTCAAAAAAGGCTTGTACTTGATAGGACTCATTCAAGCTAAAACTTCTGCCTAGCAATAAGGAGTTAAATAAAATTTGAATATACTTAAGGTCTTAATACCTTCCACGGTCCGGTAACTTGTTTACGTAAATTAATTCACGTCAGTTTCTGAGCCGCGATACTCGTGAACAGCAGTTTTAACCGAAGAGCAAGAAACTCGAAACTGGAGTAGTTGTTCTCTCAGATGCATTGAAGAGGATTATTCGCTTAGGTTAGTGAATTAAACAAAAAAGCATTTCGTTCTGATTAAAACAGCTAAATATATTAAATGGAAAAGTAAGAAACATAAAAGATACAAAAGAGTGTTTGAAACTCGATCTTCAAGTAATTGTGTCAGCTTCCCGGAAATTATTGTCTTCTACAACAGCTTATCTCTCTTCTCTTACCCTGAGTTAACATAAGATTGTTTTTCTTACCTTTGTTTGATGGCCAGCAACACAAGAATGCGAGGATTCCTAACAAAATTGCCATTGCTTTATACTTAGTGAAAAAGTCTTCCACTCTCAACTTACAGAGTTCCAGCATCATCTAAACTTTTGAAGTTGGCTCACTCAGTTTCTAGAATAAAAGAGTTGGTCCTCTAGTGGATGCACCTATAAAGATAATGATAATAACTTCCGCAACGATAAGTTATAATGGTTTCGGTTCTTTTCATGTCAGCTAGGTATGGTTCTTTCATTGTTAATCACTAATGGTTTACCAAAATATTAGCTTAAAGCACGTTACCATTGAAAGACTTAATGTCGCTTTGAATAAATTGTCGTCTGACCTCGTTTTATTTTCATTTTTAGCAAATCATTTATAATAAAAAGTTCTGTATAAACAACTCCTAATGAATTTCTAGAAAAATATAGTGTACTTTGAATCACACTACCACATTCCGAATCACATTATTCTCCTATTATACCTCTGTTCACGCATGTAAAGTTATTCGATTATTTAATTAGCATCTCCTTTAAGCCTCGGCCGCTTCTATTTTGTATATTCAAATTTACAAGGATGCATGATTGCTTGATTAACCCTATGGTTGTAAATCCTGTGCCCTCAACTCTACAAAGGTATACTGAAAACATTTGTTATATATATATATATATACTAAACGGTAAATAAAATGCGTTGAAAAGTAACCAATTTGGCTTCCGTGTCTAACACTCGACAGCTCACGCAATTCTATAAATTATGAATAAGATACAAAAACACAACTAAAAATGGCTAATGTTTTCTTGCGAAACATTTCTTTGACTTGCCAAAAGCTTTCCATACAGTTAACCTTGATATTATATTTTTGGTCCTCGAATAAACAGACATTGGAGTAAGAGGAAAAGCCAATACATTATTTGTCTCTTACTTATCAAACAGAAAAAAGGTCTGCACCAATCGGTAATCGAAAATCTGAAGGTGTCCCCTGGGGCCAGTACTTGGCCGCCTGCTTTTTCTTGTATACATTCATGGCATTTGCAACTCTTCCACGAAACTTGACTTTCATTTAATTTGTTTGCAGATGAAGCTTATCTTTGTTTTCGGCAAATGAAAAACCTCAAGAATGTAAAGAATTATCTGAAGTCAACAACTGTCTCATTGCTAATAACTTAACTTTGAATCTTGGTGTATCTAATTTTATTGTTTTCCGCCCACTACAGCAAATATACAACTACAACTTTAGAGTTTGCCTTAACAACAAACAACTAACAAAATATTAAAAATCTTGATAACTACCTAAGACCCTCAATCGACTCACATCTAAATTGGAAAGAACACATAAAAAGACCCTTCGGGAATTGTACAGAGGTACTGGAATTTGGACTAAAACAAGACAATGTGTCGATATTGCTATTCTTGTTTTATTACACTATTCGCTCATTTATTCCTTCATGACCTATATAGGATTCTGGCATGGGGAAACACAGATCAATCAGAATAATAACGGTTTCGGGTATTAACAATAACCCAAGCCCTTTATTTAAAAACCTTAGTTGAAATCGTTCAACTTTATACTACAGTATTTGTATTTGACTATCAAATCAATAATATATTTATTTATCTGTGTTAATCATTATTTCTCACCTATCTCAAACATTCACCATTATGATACCCGATTAACTTGAAACTGAAATGAATAACCACGGTACAAAAATTCCGCCGGTATGCATTGGATCACTGAAGTTAAATACAATAGAATAGCCAATACAACGCAGAATTTAAGTTTTTCAGCAGCTATGTAACATCCTCCATGTATTTCTAGTTTTAGTATTTTTTAGCCTTCTTACCTACATTCACTAACATTTCCTGTCTTAACTCTGGTTTTCGTTTTGCTTTAGCCAAACACGACAACAATGAGCTCCACTCCGTCTCCACCTTTACAAGATTGCGACCCGTTCTTGGACTCAACCCTGGTCAAAGTCATCAAGACCATAGCTTACTCTGTGCTGATGATCCTCACGTTTGGCGGGAACTCTCTGGTTGTTGCTGTCATCTACAGAAACTGTAACATGCGAACAATCATCAATTACTTTATCCTAAGTATGGCTATTTCAGATATACTTATTCCATTTTTTGGACACTCCATACGGATAAAACAGATTCACTGGCCGAGGGAGCGTTGGCCGCTGGACGGAGTCTTTGGATTGATATCTTGTAAGGTCGCCTAGTTTTTGTTTATTTATTTCTAGCAGTTTCGATCTTGACTTTAGAAATTATTGCAGTTGAGCGATTTTTCAGTGTCGTTTTGCCAATGAAAAAACAATCCATTCGTAACAAGAGGACGTGTTTCACTGTTATTGCCTTGACCTGGCTGATTGGAGCGATTCACCCTTCTACAATTTTTTACTCGTTCAAACTCACTCACAAAGGAACAACACCCTACTGTATCTACAGCTGGGAGCCGGCGTTTGACCACGCAGAAGCAATCAGAATTGATTATATCATCCTCCTTGTCGCCTTCACCATCTTACCGCTTTTACTCCTCAACAGTCTCTACTCGGCCATCATCGTCACCCTCCACACAAAGAAATCCAATTTCCGTTTTTCCTCAGAAGCAGCAAGAAAAAGAGCTACAGAAAACGGACGGATAACTTTCATGCTTCTGGCTGTGATTGTTATCTTTCTTGTTCCTTGTCTTCCTTGCAGTATATCTGCCTTCCTTAGTGCGTTCGTCTGGCCTTCTCACCGACCCTGTGAATCAAGACACCTCATCTTTAGCGCAAATTTCCTTGCACATTTATACACTGCTGCAAATTCAATCATTTACTGCATCTTCCTAGAAAGCTACAGAAAAGGTTTCCTGGAATCATTCCGTTTTCTCAGCAGATGCGAACCATGTGCTAACAACACAAAACAGATGTTTCCTGAAAAAGAACATAACATTTTCTGCTCTGTGGAGAACACATCTTCAAGGGCGGTAGTTCTTCTGTCTGTAAAAGCTCTTGAAGAACAATAGCAAAATGACAACCCTTCAAGGATTGTATCATTATTCTGTCACTGGTACTGTATTATTATCGATACCACTGTCACTGCGACAAGTTCACGGAACGACGAATTAGAAACGAATTAAAGCTAACATACAGATACAATTTTTAAAATACATTTATAATATATCTCTTGTGTTTTTACAATAAACAGGCAATTGCTTTAAAAAAACATCTTTATATCCGACTTACCGTAAGAATCCACTTTAAGCGCTAGGTTTTGGTTAGGCTTACAAACGGGAGTGAACTTACATCCAGGGTGGTATAGCCCAAATAATATTATCGTTGGCTAATGGATTGGCTTATATCTGGGGAGCTTTAAACTGGGGGGAGGGGCTTTAAAATGGGATTTTATCGTATTTAGTGCTGTAGTTTTTCATGTATATATCAGCTTTTCTAACCTGTAGACAAGGAAGGATTCAAGGAAAAATCTTTGCTGCAGATGCAGTGTCACATGCAATAAAAAATAAATGCTTTGATATAGCTTACTAATATCTTCCAGTTGTGCTGATAATCCTCGTCTCAGGCTTCTGGTACTTTGCCTCACAGCTCCGGGAGCAAAATGTCGCGATCGATACTCCGGCTACCTTCCATTTCACTGAATTCAACGTTGTATGTAGAAAATTTGCAACTGAAGTAGCGCGGCAGAAGTTATTAGCTGAATTGACTCTTAGAACTGCACCATTTCTAAGTACGGAGATTTTCTGCACTCATTTTCCTAAACGCTGCGATGTTTTTTTTTTCTACCCGAACAGAGAAAGTGTTATGTTGTATGACAGCCTCTCAAGATTTAGAATTTGATTGGATAATGTTAACTTAAAATTGATTGACCAACGAACTGTGGCAAGTGGGCGGCAAATATATTTTCAATAGCTTGTCTGTAGTCGCTATTTCTCTCTCTTTTTCCCTCCCCTCCCCCTTCCTCGTTATTTTTTGTCCTACTTCGATCGATTCTTTTGCGTCCGCGATCTTGTTTTACCGGCTTCGACAAACTAAAGAGGAAAAAAATAAGGACTACTCATAGTCTACCAAAATGCAAATGTAAACGTTTCCTGTCAGGCTTTATAATCGGTACAATCGTTTATTTGTGCTTGTGACTGTGAGAACAGATGCCTGATGCACATACTTCGTGTCATGCTAATGATATTGCTAATTCTACCTGTGAATGTGAGAACAGATTAACTAAACTACACTTCCTATCAAACGGTATGTAGGTACAATTTTTGTTTGTGCCTTTGAGTATATACGTAAGAACAATTTGAGCCATAGTTTATCTATCAGCTGACTAAATGTCAGCAAAATATTTGTGTGCTTATACGAAAGACGAGTTCCATTTGGACTCAATTGTAATGAGCTTCCGTTTCACTAACATTGACCAGATGCTGCGCGAGAAACAGTTCCTTTCAGACCCTGTTGCAAGAGCTGGCTCCACTTCACAATTAACTCACTGCTAGGTATAACAACCAAGCCGCATGTACCCTTTTGATACTGCAAACTTACTTCTCCTGCAGTTAACCACTTATTCCATATGTTGAGATTGGACATGTAACCATCGAACGCCTTTCCTTGGTCAAAGCCGCCCCCGTAACTCCCTTGCAACAAACCAACGTAAAATTTACCCCCTCCGGGTATTGTTACGCCCGTACTAGTGAGGGCATTCTTATGATTACCTCCTACGCCGTTGGTGTAGTATTTGACGTTTCCTGTAGCGGACGTCCAGGCAAAACAAAAATGGTACCAGTTACTGTTGTATGTTATTCTGCAGTACTCAGACCTACGCATAGTGGATAAGATGCAAAACGACTTTAACTTCTTGGTAAAACATTGTTAACAAAGCTGTGTATCACGCATTGTATTATAAGTATTACTGCCACTATCATTGTCACTGTCATTTTTCTTGTTGCTACCACTGAGTTCTTTTCAAACGGCCTTCTTTTTGGCAAATGCTAACAACTCCAGCCCCTGAACCACAACTGCTATACAACACATTCTGACCACTCTTTTAAATTACCTCATTTTTCCTGAGAGTTTTATAAGTACTCTTTTTATTCTAGAACAATTATGGAATGGAACAACCTATCCTCCGAGATCACCAAGTCTAAATCCTATAAATCTTTTAAACAAGCAATCCGTACTGTCACAAATTGATACTTCATTGAATGTAATCTTTTCTATTTTAACGTCTGTAATACTAAAACTTTGATGAATGTAGACGATAACGGTAAAATAAGATAGAAATAAAATAAAAAAAGATAAAAAAACTTTTATCATCACTTTCACTGGTACTGTCACTTAACTTTGATTGCTGCTCTCCCTTAATGTCACTGTCACTGTTAATGCCATCGCTCCAATCACAGTTTTTGCCACATTGTCACTTATCAATTTTGTCATCCTTTTTTTATTGTTTTCCTATAACTTATGCAACTTTTAAAACACCAGGATTCGTGCTTATATATTGCAATTTTTTTTACAATTTCTGTGCCAACAGTTTCAAAATTTTCAAGTTATTTCACGAATTGAGTTTGGCTATATAAGGACATACTTTTTTCCATCTCCGTATCACGTGATGAACTTTAGCGGTGTGTAACCAAACGTTATGCTCTTATTGGCGGATTTCAGTATGACGTTATTGTTTATACTTGCCTCATTAACATAAGTTCTAACTTCAACATTTACAGTCCAAAATTCCAGGGAGAATCGTTCAGTGAATAAGCATTAAAAGTTTTAGCTCGATACACAGGAAACTTTGAGAGAAACAAGGTTTCGTATGGCTGGTTGGCAAGTCAGTTGCCACAGCTCCATACAATTGCAATAAATTAATTTTAGTTCTTATTTTTTATCAGTTTTAAAAGGCTCATTTCTGCGAAAGTACCCTATGTATCAAGCTTTTATTAATTTTGTTTCAATAGTGAGGTTGGATTTATGCTTTTATTATATAGTTATAAATAATGAAATCTGCCTATAAGGCAACCGACAATCAATACCATTTTTAGGAAGATGTTCTTTTGTGAAGCAAACTTACCAGCTTGCACCTTTAATTTTCA
Organism: Hydrozoanthus tunicans; assembly: GCA_026413305.1. Taxonomy (NCBI): domain Eukaryota; kingdom Metazoa; phylum Cnidaria; class Anthozoa; order Zoantharia; family Hydrozoanthidae; genus Hydrozoanthus; species Hydrozoanthus tunicans. Next base: position 16,999 of record JAOBAT010054613.1, read on the forward strand.
CTTCCATTTTCTGATCGCTTTGTAGCATGGCATCCAAAAGGTTTGTCGTTGAAGAGGTAGCGTACGAGAATAGTCCATACATGTTTTGTCTGGGAACTTTGATCCAAATACAACTTGTAAAAGCGGTCATTTGAGGAAAGCCTTCGTACAAGATGTAATTGTTAGTGCTTTTTTGTGGAAAATATACTGCTGAAGAACCAGCTGCAGAGATTCCTTATGAGAAAATAAAAAACGAAAAGTTAATACAAGTTGCCGTAATTCTCTATTTTTGAGTATGTTGTGTGATAGATTTACCAATTTTTTCTTTGGCTAGCGGCCTTCCCCTTTGCTTAGGATACTAATAACAATAATAATAACAATGGACGAGCTAGGATACGGGCGCCTGATTTGAGTAGTCAGAATCTACGGGACAAAGCCGCAGCGCTAGAGCGGATTGTGGGGAATTCATCGGTAGAGATTGTGAGGATTGTAGGAAGAGCGGACAGAACAAGGTCTTCGCGGCGTCTCAGGCAACGCTCCACAGAGTACTCAAGATAACAAAGGAGGCGATGGAGGACATTGGTTTGCAATGGAATGAAAAGAAGTGTAATGTACTCAACGTGAGAATGAGTGTCCCAGTTGATGCACCTGTAGGATTTAAGTAAGGGGAGACGGTCATCAATAGCCTGAAGGCAGACACAACCTACCGGTTCCTAAGAGCATCTGAACAATTACTTCAAGAAGAGAAGATGACTCTGCAACGTTCTGCTAAGACCAACCTGCAGAGATTCTGTCACCTGGTCGAGTCCGTTGTCAGACAACAAGAGAGTTCAAGCGTCCAATCAGTTTGTTATGCAAGTGCCGTTGTACCTTATGTGGTCACAACACTGGTGTCTGACAGACTTGCGCGACATCGACAGGCAAGTACGGAAGATCGTGTGGCAAGCACCCACTAGGACCGAAAGCAATGGTTTATTTACCAAGGGCATTGGGAGGACGTGGAATGAGATTAGTAGAGGAAGAGTACAAGATTATTAAGATCAAGACGGCCATTAAGCTGTATAGCAATGAGGAGCCGACTATGACCTTGGTACGGTAGTTTGAAAACAATGCGGCGCATCAAAGCCACTAGTCACTCGTTCAAGAGGCAAGAACATTTGCGGAAGAGTTGGGGATCACCCTTGACCTGAGCTTCCCGCACCCCAAATGCCGTGACAACTCAAATGGAGCAGATGTACCAAGAGATAAGATCAAGAGGCATCTTAAAAAGGCGGCACTGGAGAGGCGTAAAACTGAAGTCGAGGAAAAGCGATGCAAGAGAAGCTCCTCACATCTAAATGAGAGGACGACCGGCTGAACCAGCGGGAATGCTTTGCGTGGCTAAAAGATTGGGATATGGCACCAACACATACCATTGCGGGGGTAATTGAACTGTATGAACAATTTACACCAACAAATGTGTATTACGCGAGCAAGACACAACGTCAGTCAACCAAATGACACCCTTTGTAAGTTCTGTGGCAAAAGCCCCGAAAGTGTACCTCATGTGCTGGCAAGTTGCCCTGCGCTTGCTGAGAATAAGTACCTTGCGCGTCATAATGCGGCCCTCCAGGTTCTGTTCTGGGAAATGCTTAGGGAGCCTCCGCTCTCTGACACGGTGCCACCATGGTATTCTTTGATCATACCAAAGCCTATCTATGAGTCACCCGAGGCCCAAGCACATTGGGATAGTCCTTATATCATAAGACGCCAAAGATGACTTACCTGTCTGACATCTATCTCCACTGAATCCCGATGGACAATTGCATGTATAGCTGTTCACTCCACCAACACATGTTCCACCATTTTGACAAGGGTCGGAAGAGCACTCGTCGATTTCTGTCATAAAAGGTAAAACCGTCTCTTACCTTTTGTTTCTCAGGAATAAAGCTTTTTAGCCTACGTTTTCATACTACAGCAATTGACGTGTAAAAAGGACAAAAAGCAAGCTTTGTGTTTGAGGGCCACTGGTGATGATACAGTCGTTAACCATTAACTTACGTGTTTGACATATATCTCCATGAAATCCCGGTTGACAGTTGCACGTGTATCCGTTCACCCGGTCAGCACACGTTCCACCATTTTGACACGGGTCGGAAGAACACTCGTCGATGTCTGTTTTTAAAGGCAAAAGCTTTTCTTATTTCTTGTCTCAGCAGCACACATTCTGATACTATGCTGTCATACAAGTACATATATACTTGTTTGATATTTGCCTCCAATATTTACTTTAGTATAACTTTAATCAATGAATTATCCCCTTGAAATTGTTTGAAAAAAAAATTTATGACATTTTTTAACAGAAATGAATTTTTTTAACAAAACCACATAATTCACTGCTGCTACGTCACAGGTTGATAATCCCCGGCCTGCTCGGTCAAAATTTACATTCCAATCTACTTTGATTAAAAAGCATACTTAGACTTCTTTGGTTATTAGAATTTCGAGTTCACAGATGATAAAAGTTTTAATCCAAAAATAAAAAATTAAGCTTGATAGGGACTTTAATAGTGCTTCGATACTTAATTCAGCACTTTGGCACATAGAAATAGACATAGAGAAAGTTTAAATTTCACATCCCTTTTTTTCTTTACAAGCTTCATTTTTTTATATTTAGATATTTGTTTGTTTCTTTGCAACAATTTGCACTTTAAACTAAATACTAGGTACTAGTTTAGTGAAGTTACATTTTCATCGCAGGGTATAGGATCGGACTGGAAGGATCTTATCAATACCGGTGACGAGTTGGAAACATTATGAGCTGTCGATTTTATATTATAGTAATTTAATTGAAAGTCAGTGATAATAACGCACTTGTTTCACACATATATCCACTGGTCCCTGTAGGACAGTTGCACGTGTAGCCGTTCACTCCATCAGTACATGTTCCACCATTTTGACACGGGTTGGAAGAACACTCGTCGATATCTATCGTGAGAGGCAAAACATCTTTTTATCTATTTTCCTGGGAATTACAACTTCTGGCTTTGGGATATCATAATACTATAATAGTATAAGACAAAGTCTAGTCTTTATGTGAGATAGTCTATAGTTACAATGCCTTTACAAAACATTACTTCTTTCACACTCATCTCCATTAAATCCCGGTTGACAGTTGCACGTGTAGCCGTTCACTCCATCAGTACATGTTCCGCCATTTTGACACGGGTTGGAAGAACACTCGTCGATGTCTTTAAAAAAAAGCAAAAACTTTCTTTAACTTTTTTTTCTCTAGAGTATCAATTTTGACCTTCGGTTGTCATACTACAAGAGTGAGAGTACTGAGAAAAAGAAAACCGTAGTCTTTTTGGTTAATAATAATAAAGATTTTATTGCGGTATATCCATATAGAGTGGCTCTTCACCCGAATAAACTAACTAAGTTAACATCCGCTAAAAATTAGAAATAACAGTTTCATGATAATAATGTGCAATTGATAATTATAATGCTAACTAATTTATCTACGTTAAAACTTACTAAATTAATCTACGCTAAAAAACTGACAAATTTATAATAATAAAGTACAATTAATAATTATAATGCAAAGCATTGGAATTAAGACCGAAGGAAGCTAAGATAAACGATATTTCAGAAAATTAAAGGCCTGTTTTGAAAATGATTTGCTATCCACACACGATTTTGGCCCTGAAGGCAGCGTATTGAAAATCCGAGTGTCGGCTTGAAAAGTGTTGCTAACACGCGGAACCACCACGTTGAAACACTGTAGTTGTGATGCAGCTTGTAATATAATATAATGAAGTAATGCGAATGCCAAGTTTTGTTTGTGTTTCCAAATGGTATCTAGGACTTATTAGTCATTTTATGCCGTGTAATTGTTCCATTTTTCTATACTTAGTCTCGACCGACAGTTACAATTGGAACGGAGAGAAAAACACTCATCAATACATGTGACGAATCAGAATTGCAATTGGATCTTCGAAACGTTGTGGTGTCACATTAATACTACACAATAATTTAACTACAAGTAATATTATAAAATGAACGAACTATAACGCGCGTTCTGATTGACTGTGGTGACGCACACTAAATCTGAATAGAATGTGTCTGCATACATCATCGCGGGATTTATCGGATTTTTCTTTGCCTTATTTTATAAAGAAATATAAAACTCGCTTACTTGCCCTGTTCATTGATAGAAATACTTGTGAACTTTTAAGTTCACTCAAGAAGTGCGAGAAAAACTCGCCGGCGGCTCGTTTTTGTCTAAGCACTTCTTTCGTGAACTAAAATTCTATCCCTGAACAGAGGGCGCGCGCTCGTTTTATATTTCTACACTAACGCACGAGCTAAAGTTTCAAACTTTACTCCAGTGATCCCCGTAGGGAAACTGTTTAGGTTAACTTACTAGTTTGACACTTTTCTCCATTAAATCCCGGTTGACAATTGCAAGTGTAGCCGTTCACTCCATCAGCACATGTTCCACCATTCTGACACGGGTTGGAAGAACACTCGTCGATGTCTGTCGTGAAAAACAGAAGCTTTTGGTACCTTTTTATATCTTAGGAGTACACATTCTGATATTGGATTGTCGTACTACAAGAATATTAATTAGAATATTGGATATATAAAAAAACGAAACATGTTTTTTTGTGTATATGAAACTCCATAACCTTGAACCAATTCAATTGATACCTAATCGATATTACAGTTAAGTAAAGTTACATGCAGTTCCTATAAATTTCCCATTAATTGGAGTGGTTTCCTGTAGCTTATGAGTCAGTTTATTCAAACATTTAAATGTTTTTGAAATTATTTGATTTTTTTACCCTAATTACGTCATTTTTTGTGTATAGTTTTTGTAGCAAACTTTTCCCTTCTCTTTTTAACCCCTTTTTCTAACATGTCAGCAAAAAACACAGCTATAACAAGAGAGCCGTTTAAAACTGCTGTTTTGTTATCTACCTAAGGCTAGAACAAATTATGGTAAATTCAATATAAGATTTTAGGAACTCTCTTAATTAGTTTAAGAAAAGTAGGCACCGTCTCCTCGTTCAGTCGCACCCTCCGACAAAAAATCTTGGCTACGTCACTGTCATTCGCCTCCAATTTATATCGGCTGACAGTTACAAGTGTTGCTGTATGTATACTAAATATAGTGCCTCGCTATTTACTTGTTCCAACACTTCGGAACGTAAGTAACGAATCGGAAACATTAGATCGTCGAAACGTTCATAAAAGAAAGACGTCATTGTCAATATAATGCTACAGTGGTTTAGCTGAAAGTCAGTAAAAATAACGTACTTGTTTCACAATTATCTCCACTGGTCCCTGTAGGACAGTTGCACGTGTAGCCGTTCACTCCATCAGTACATGCTCCACCATGTTGACACGGGTCGGAAGAACACTCGTCGATATCTGCCATTTAAGCCCAAACTTTTTCTTATCTATTTTTCTCATGATAACAACTTCTGGTATTAGGTTATCAAACTACTGTAATAGTAAAAGGCACAACTTAGTCCTTATGTCCTAAAGTTATGTGATTACAAAACCTTACTTCTTTCACATTCATCTCCATTAAATCCCGGTTGACAGTTACACATGTAGCCGTTCATTCCATCGGTACATGTTCCATTATTTTGACACGGGTTGGAAGAACACTCGTCGATATCTGCCACGAAAAGCAAAAGCTTTTTACCTTTTTGCCACTCGATAACTTAATAATGTTAAGGTAATTAACGCAAAGTGCCATCTTTATACGTGATTTCCAAATTGAAGTATATATGCAGCGATTGAATTTATAGATCTGCCTCCAATTAATTCTGGCCAACAGCAAATGTAATTGTTTTTAATAGTCATGTTTTTTCGAGCACCTTGGCATAGATTGGGAGAAAACTTATCAATAATTATATATGACGAATCGGAAACATTGGATCGTCGAAACATTTACAGATAAAAGACGTTGTGTGCTATCACGTTAATTCTACAGTAGTTGAACTGCAAGTTAGTAATATTGACGCACTTGTTTCACAATTATCTCCAGTGATCCCCGAAGAGCAAATGCAGGTATAGCCGTTCACTCCATCCGTACATCTTCCAGCATTTTGACACGGGTTTGTAGAGCACTCGTCGATGTCTGTCATGAAAAGGAAAAAACTTATTACCGTATTTTTCTCTCAGAAATATAACTTGTTATATTATGAATAGGCGAGTTTCAGTCATTGTCATTAATGAGTCGACTGCATGTTAAATTTAAATGGCAGTTTGAAACAAAGGTTCTTTTGTTAAAGGTTACGAAGGTGTTAAGATTTGAACGGGTTTGTTTGTAAACGTACGTCACCTGAAGTCCGCTATACTACATTAGTCGCAGCAGAAATAAAGGAAAAATCTAGCTTTATTTCAAAGCCTGTAGTTAACTAG
>JAOBAT010054624.1:0-11220 GCA_026413305.1 Hydrozoanthus tunicans
AGTTAGTAGAAGAGACAGACCACAACACCGGGATCACCCTACTCTTTGTCGACAAGTGTTGTGGGTTCTTTTGAGTCGGTTTATCGTCCTTATCCGAGAAGACGCGAAGGTCTAACCGTTTGCGGATGTTAGGGCAAAGGCAGCACCTTCTCCTCAGTTTTTTTAAGAACCTGAGTGAAGGTCCGGCACCGGGAATTGAACCCGGGCCTCCCGCACGACAGACTGGCGCCTTACCAACTAGGCTAACCAGGCGGAAGGTGAACAAGGAGAAGAATGCCAAGCCCTGCTTTTATTGCCAGGTGCAATGTCGTCTTAAAGCTCATATATGTGACACCTGTTTTGATTCCCTCCACTGGGCAATTGTGCTTTTGTAAGTTTTGCATATGAAGTAAAAAATTTTATTACTCCAGTGGAGAGAACTTGCTGAATGAGGAATAATGGTGAAAAAGATTTTGTTGGCACCACTTGTGACATCATCAGTTGCAAACATTGAATTTTAATATCTCGAGAACCATTTAAAGATTTTGACAAACATTTCTTCCCACTGTTCCTCATTAGTCGGGCCCGATTTTAGGTTTACTTTTTTGCCAATCTGTCATGTCAAGTTTCTAATTGACTTGGAACAGTCACATGATCAACCAAATTACCATTATACTTTTTTATAGCCGTCAAATGTTACGATAACAGCTCACTATGAAGAAGGAAAGTTTACTCTGCTTGGAGGATTTGTTAAGTTCTACAGTACTTAAGTATCTACATCATAATGTTTAGGATGACAAGAAACTACTTCAAAAGACCCACAAACTGCTCTCAAATTCACATATCAAGGAGTGTCAGTTTTGAAACGTGTCTTTCCGCAAAATGAAAAGGTTAAAATGAATTCGGATCAGACTCAAATATACTCAGAGGAAACTCAGAGAAAACTATACTACTACGAGTCTTAGTTCACCACGGTATAAACCACACTCACATCATAGTAACAATGTGGATGCCATATTCAGGAATCGCTCGACAAGAGGAAAAGTCAACAGACACATTGATAAGTTTATGTTAAGCTTAGTATCATAAAATATTAGATAGTTTTGCCAATGCGGGTGTTTTCTTTTTGATTATATTAGTTTATAGATGTTGCAATAAATTGCAGCCTCGGGTTCTTCTGTTGTGTATTGTAGCCCGACTACACGCTCTTAGAGCGTGTAGTTTCATTTTGTCTGTCCACAGAAGTATTAGATTTGTTCACTTCATATGGACTTTAAGGCCATTTAGCAGGGTTATATAATATTATAAAGGGTAATACGAGGTTCATATTGTTTGTATTTTATGACATTAAAGTTTGTGGTGTACACCAGTATGATGTGCAATCTCAGATAAACCAGTTGTAAGAGGATGGGCAAAATTTGTAAGTCTGGTGCTGTAACTGGTAACAATGATGCCTTGTCCAATTAATTTTTGTCGTTTATCGTGTAGGCCCAAGCCACCCACACAGGTCAGGTCATCATTTGGTATCTCTAGGCCAATACCATCACCCAGTCACCCGCTGCCATCACCTCAACAGCAGCAGAGCTCTGCAAATGTCAAACTAAAGAAAGAAAGAGAGAAAAAGAAGCCGTTGATACCATTTCACCAGAGGCCCTCAGTCGACAGAGATGCCCCTGAGGCGCTTAAAACTCATGTTGCCATGGCAACTAAAGGAGTACCGACTGTTAATCTTTTGACATCTCTCAATCAGAAAAGGCACATAAATGTGGCTGCCACAGGAGCTGTGCAAAAGACAAAGAAACATGGCTGGCCCAACCAGAGTTCCCTTCCAAAAAACTTACATGGCATGGGAAGCCAGCAGGTTGATTCTAAACCGAATGACATTTCTAATACGACAAGTTTGTCTTCAAATGTCAACTCACTGTTGAAAAAGGCCAGTGCTATCTCTGAGGAACCTGCGACAAACACAATTTTAAGCAACAATATAACAATAAAAACTGAAGGAGAAAAGTTTGAAATAAAAACGGACAATATTGAAAGTTTTAACTTACCAGCTCCAACAAAGGGTTTCAAGACTCCTTACATATTGCCACAGCCTGGGAAGTTTTGTCTGCCATCTTTACCAGATGACCCATTGGATTGTCGGACTTTTGAACAGCTTTCACCAATCTCACCTGGAGCTCCTTTGTTATCTTCAACAGATCATTCTTCCCCGATCTGTGAAGTGTATGTATAACTAATATACTTGATGTTATGTTTAGTGCTAACATGTTTGTCTCAAAGTTATATACTTTATATATTAATTCGCCATTGTTACCTTTTTTATCTTTGTTCTCACTGGAACTTAAATTCGCAATGTGCAAGAATGTAATACCGGTTTCAAGCTACCCTCACGGCACAAGTTTCTTAATCGTTTGCAGAAAAATTTTGCAGTATGAGGGGCAATTGAGAAGTTGACTTTTCCAGAATATTTGCCATTAGAGGTTGTAGTATGTTAACTATGTTGATTCATCTCTCATTTTTAGCGGTATAAAGAGACAGCCATCAGAATCAGATGTTGATTCTGTCCCCTCTCCGGCTAAGAGAGTAAAACGTGAGCCGTCAACCAAGAGCTGTTCTACACCTGGTAGAGCCAGGGCAGACAGCAGTGGCCAAAGTCGGCCCAAAGGCCGAAAGAACAGTTCGTTACAATCTCCTGCACCTGCATCAGCAACCATTTTTAGTGATCCATTTACCCCCCAGTCTGACGAAGCAGAATTTGATGCAGCTCCATTGATGTCCCTAAAGTCACCCCCTCAAGGCAAGACAAAGCCTCGGCGGCGAAGCAGCACAAACGTGTCAAATAGCCCACTGCCATCGCCAGCAGGAAGTGACCATTCGAAACCTGGGAGAACGAAGCAACGTAGACAGAGCTCACGAAAACAACAGCAAGAGGAGAAAGAACGGGAAAAGCAGTTGAAAGAAAGAGAGCAACAGGAGAAATCTGGCTTGCAAGGTGGATTTGAGTCGTGCATACTTCCTAAGATTTTACCTTCTCCACCAACACCTCGTACTTCAGTGAGCAGTCTGCTCACAGCAAAGGATCTGAGACTTACAGCAAATGATCTGGACAAGTTATTTGAATCAGACGACGAAGATTTTGGGTCTGACATGCAGACATTTCGAGGAACTTCCCAGGGATTGCATATCACAAATGACTCTCATTCAAACTTATACAACTCATCTGCACTTTCGGCTAGCTCTATTCCATCAACTGACCTGGCACGAATGTTCCCTACCCCTCCCTCCCCACCAGCGCATTCACCACCAACCTCAATTGGTAGTGAGTATGTTAGCCCTGGCAGTGTAAAGATGATTCCATCAAGTATGACATCACCAGAAACACATCCTTTATTTCATCACAGTGGATTAGACGCAGACCACAAGGAATTCCCAAAGGTACAACATTAATCAGAGATAGCAACCCAAGATTATTTAAATATTTTTATAATAGAGGGCAAGGTTCAAAATTTGTACATAAAAAATCCCTGCCTTTTGGCAAAAAAAAAATGCTAAATCAGATCTATGAGTAATAACACTTGTCACATCACATGCCACTTCCATTAGACCGACTGTTTATTTCATCAGAACTAACTTTTAATTGAGGTTATTTAAGTCAAATTTACTATTGTACAAGCACTGCTTCAGATTATGAAACACAAAAGAATCACGGCCAAATTTGGCAACCCAAAACAATCCTCCCCGTCTTTGATGGATTCAGCATTTGTGCAAAGAATTGCTAGCAGACAAATTAACATAGTTTTAAGTGAAGAATTATGAGCAGGATTTTCATTTCTCTGAAAAAAGTTCCGATTTTTGTTATTTACTCAAAGTTTTTTGTTATTTACTTCAAAGTCCGTTTGTAGATGTTGATATACTGGCTGCCGCTAGTGTTAAAGAATTGAGTCAGAAAATGTTTAGTATTTTAACGAATTCTGTATTTATCTGTTTTAATATGCTTGTTACTGTTTTTTTATTGGTCATGGCAGCAAGGTGGTCAAACGATTAAGTGACCAACAAAGTGTAATCTATTGAAATCATTTAAGTTAATAGTTTAAGCAGTGTTGTTTAGCTTCACTGTGTTTCATGTTGTAGGATCTGGGCACAGTATTTGAGGTACCGGACTTGCAGGAGTTTCCACTGTCCCTTACATTTGGGGTTGTTGAAAAGCTGCCCAGTTCGAAGAATTACAAGGACGTCAGATTACCAGAAGCCTGTTATTACAAGCCTAAACTTCAGGTAGTGCAAGCTTGTAGGGTTGGCTTTGTTTTGGCTTTATGTTTGGCTTAAAGTTTTCGGCCACATTATACCTGTGACTACGTCACAAAAGTTCCAAGGATTCTGTGTTTTGGCTGAACTTGGCATTTCTCTATTATAGGAGACTAACATCACACGAAGTTAGCACAATTTCTAAAAACCTTTATTTTCAGTTGAAGTCAAGCTAAATAACATTTTGTACATTTTATTTATTTTGTGATAAAATTATTTCTGTAAAACCTGAGTTTTGATTGTTTTTTGTAAGCTTTGACAATTAACTTCTTTTTTTTTTTGACAGAAGCCTGAGATAATCCCAACAGTTGTTGTGCAAGGAAGGTTAGTTTGCTACTATTGTTCGCTTTTTAAGTGTTTCCTTTAAACGCGCTGTTTTTGTAAATATTGAAAAAATTATTCCTTTTACACAATTTTCTTACCTTTTGCTTCTTTTACACATATTTGCTTTTAGAGGAAGCTTTCTGTAATTGAGAATTCAGTGTGGTAGAAATGTATATTTTGCCTTTCAATATCACGTGAGTTTTGTCCCAAAGAGAGTAAAATGTACCAAAACAAACCACAAAATGTCTTAAACGTGCCAGAGTTTCTCTTTGAAGTTGAAGCAAAATTTTACTTTTTTGAAAAAAAAAGAACCTTGGGCAAAAAGGACGTCAACAGTAGCTGCACGTTGGAATGCACCGTCGTGTTGAAATGTACAAAATGAAAGGTCAACTTTGTGGTTTTTTTACGACTTTGAGGACTACTAAGAGAAAATTTTGTCAATCCTCTAAACACACTTTCATCTTCTACTTTTCTTAAAGGGCAACTCCGACAAAAGAAAAAGCAATTGACCCATGCATGGTCGAAAAACCGAAAATAAGAATTGAGTGTTTTGTAAGCCACTGTTGTCAGAATTCCTGTCCTCGTTACTTAAGGGTCCTAGACTCTCAGTCTAAACGTACTTTAAAAGACCAATAAAATGCTAGTTTCAAGCACAGAGTAACTACAGTCACAAGGTTGATTCTCAGTGAGAAATCAAAATACTTTGTAAAACCAACATTGAGTTCACAATGCTCAATGAATCCAGCTACCAGTTTGACCAGGGTCTGCTAACCCAGTAAGTGTTATTTACATTTTATTAAATTTTCAATCTCGAATATTGCGAGTCGCGCGTTCTGATTGGTTCATTCAATCTCGGTTATCAGCTCATATTCAGAGTTCACCAAATATGGAAACTGACTGTAATGTTTGCAAAGCCAAAAAATAGGTTCTGAATAAAATTTAGCTGTTATTTTTAAGTATGGAAGAGAAAACTAATTAAATTTGATAAAACAATTATTCCATTCGCGCTTGTTGGGATAGGAGATGATTTATAGCCAACTCGGTGTTACGTGCCTCTTTGGCTATTTACCATCTCATATCCAACGCAGGCTCTTGGTATAATTGTTAAATATACGTGCAGAATAACCTTAGAGAAGATACATACTGTAAAGTATTGATATCAAAAATCAAGAAAAGCCTATTCAGCAATTTTTCTATTCTTACAACAGCAGTATGGTAGGTCAGCCATGTGAATCGGGGATGGAAGTTTCTGTTGCGACTCCGTTTTCTGGATACACCTTCGTGGAGCCAGGCAGTGTGAGCAGTGTTGCCAACCATGACATCAAGCACCTGCAAGTCACAGCAGCAGTGTCTCCTTCATCACCGGCATCATCAGTTTCGTCTTTCTCACTTCATTCTCAACTTCAAAAGACGTGTCCCATTTCTGGAGCAATCACAAGATCTAAGACATTGATAAGTTCTCTTCCAGAAGTACATGCCTTGACACAGATTCTCGCCTTATCAGACTCGTCCTTGAACTATTTTAGCGATAGCAACTACAGTAGTGTGACCCTTTGTGTTTGTGACATTAGCGGTACAGGCAAAGGAGAACATGTTATGTCTAAGAAACGGGGCATCTCTGTTAAACAATGTTATGACTTCAGTAAATGTATCTGCGGTTTTGCTCAGCTCGAAGCAGAAAAATTCAGTAAAGGCATCGGACTCTTCCCTGAGGATGAGCGGGAGTTGCCTCAGCCACGCTTGACAAAACAAAGAAGAACTTCAGTTGCATCAATAACGAACAATTCACAGCCAGTGTTTCCTGGTGTTAAACAAGAGCCAGCCGCTGGAGTGACGGAGCGGCAGGATGGTGCGCGTATCTCAGCAGCAGAGTCTTTGACAGCGTCCCTGGTGGAAGTGTTGGTTGATCAGTGTTCATCTCCGTTTTCTTGCAGCGCGATGGAGTCCCTTTTATCACAAATCAGATCGAAGCAAGCAATAGATGGTATGTTTGTAGCTTTTATAACCAGCTGTAGTGTTCCAAGACATAGCGTTTACACTTGCTCGTAAGATGGGACTGAGTTTGCCAAAGGTGGTGGTCTTGCAAATTAGACACAGGGTTCGAAGTACAGGGGCGTGGCCGGGGGAGGGGCGGGGGTCACACTGTGTCAAAGTGAGGGTTCTCATCAGATTGTTACGGCGTTCTCGCCACCTGTTGTAGATAGTTTGAATAAAAAAAGCTTACAAAAGTCTCTGACTAAGCCCCTGAATGAGAATAGTTTTTGGCATGAGCTAGTCCGTGAGGAATCTGGTAGAAAACGTTCTATTTATAGGGTTCGTGCGGGCCCGGGAAATCCTGGAAAACCCTGGAATACTTTTGAAGCCCTGGAAACCCCTGGAAAATTTCATAGAATTAGGAAAAAAACGCATCATTTTTTTGTTTTTTCAACGTTTCAAGTAAAAATCAAGATTCTAGACTTAGTTTTTGCATGTTGTTATTACATTAAGCTCCATAAATACGAGTTTTAACGACATTTTTTGTTAAAAGGTGTTTAAGCAGGTGATTTAGTAAGAATTATAACAATTATAACAACAGCAATTTTAACTCTATGTCGTTGTTTTGTGTTCTCAAGGCTTCGAGAAGACGTCTCAGGAGAAACCTGCGCCTCTCCCGGCTGTTGCTCATCTGTATACACTAAAACAAATACTACAAGAAGCCCTTCAGAAATCAACAAGTAGAAAAACGTGGGAACAACCGAATGGTACGGTCGTACAGGGACCGTTGTCGTGGAAACAATTACATCATCTTGCCTCCCGACCTGTGGTCGACGAGCATCCAAAGATGCAGCCCATTCCTCATGTTATGGTTGGGTACGATAGAGACTGGATGGCACTCTCTCCATTTGCACTACAGTTCTGGGTTAGTCCAAATGATTTAGAAACTTAAAAACAAGCAAATCGGCGTTGCGTTTGTGGGATCTGGCTGGTGGTAAAAAAAAATCAGCAGTGTTGCATTTACGTGGTAGTGGTTTGGCGACAGTTGGTAACTTAACGGGTCAGAAGGAACTAAAGCCTATACTGAACCATAAAAAATAGTTTTAAGTATGAGTGTTAAAAGGAGTTGCCAATCCATAAAAGTTTGTTCATTTGGCTTGAGTTTACAGAAACAAACGTTTAATAATTTTTACATTTATTTCAGGAAAAACTTTTACTTGTTCCTTATGCTTCCAAGCGAGATGTGGCGTACATCGTCGTTGCTCCCGAAAACGACACTATTTTGGCAAACTGTAAGCTCTTCTTCAGAGAACTCAGCTCCGTGTTTGAGGTAAGTGAAGAGGTTTGTTTGGAGGAATCTAAGCTCTCTTTAATAGCTCCAGGTTGTTTAGCTAATCTTTCATTCAAATGTAGAAAATAACTTTCGTTAAGATACATAACCAAAGGTGTCCTCTACATGCTTGTGGAGTGTTACACACGTCAAGGAAATACAAACCTAACAATCTGTAAAATCGTTTTTAAAGGGAGAACTGAATCCTTAAATCGGCTTTGGTCAAGCTAAATCTTTAAAAGCGTGAAAACGATGTTCGAACATTTTTTGCTCGAGTTGCGCGCTGATCTTCTGAGAAATATTAGTTTAAACAGGGTTCGTCCGAGTCCTTAAAAACCGTAAAAGTCCTTAATTTTCACTTTCCAAAATTTGAGGCCTTAAAAGTCCTTAAGTTTTACAAAAATCAGTCATGGTCCTTAAAAAGTCCTTAAATTTTTGCTTTTTCTTTCTCATGATAATTCGGTAAATCTCAACAATACCCGGGAAATGCATTTTCCAAGAATCTTGGCTCGAAAGGGCAGAGTTTACTGAGTGGCTTCAAACAGTACCTGGAGATCCGCACAGCGCTTCGTGCAGTCTTTGCCACAATATCGTAAAAAGTCGTGTTTTAGGTCAGTTCTGGTAGTTGATGTCCCATGGCTTAGGTCCTCAAAATCGAATAACCTTACCTTAAAAAGTCTTTGAGAAAAGCGGACGAACCCTGTTTAAAACATGTTACGTGCAGTATTGTAGCGATGACTCGTAAATACGGAGTCAGTGAACGAAGAGTGAGGCTATGGTGTCAGATATGAGGAAGAATTCGCTGGAACTGAAAAGATTCATCTTTGAAGTGAGACACCGCACACAACTTAAATTTTAACTTTCACTCTTGCATGTGTAAGCGAGCTTGTGACAACAATGGTTGCTCAAGGTAAAGTTGATATTGTTTTGTTTTGCGCCGAGAGAGAACTAGGGGTTGGGTACTTGAAAATTTATCTTGCTACCCTTGAAAACGAGTTCCTGGAATTTCGTTTTCATAAATCAGTACGAACCATGTATAGAGAAACAGCGTCGTCAGTTCTATGGCATAGACGTCGGCGATTAAACACTACTTTTGCCTTTAATAGACCTGCCATCTTGGACGGCATGTGCCAATAACCAAAGACTTAAGATCGGGTATTCTGCGAGTGGGTCAAAAGACAGTACAGCGGCTGTCCAAGGAAGTTGTTGACGAGTGGTTCGACCAGTACAGTGAGTAACGTCTTTTCTTTATCCTCTTTCGCTATTCCAAGGAGATTATTGATGGGTTGATAGATAAATAAATAAAGTAAAACTATTACTGGACAGTAATAGTGAAACTTAGCGACGTTTCGTCTAGAACCACTAGGCTTCTTCATGCATGATCGTTGGTGTAGGCCGAGATGCATGGTGGGATGATGTTAGGCCGAAATGCATTGATGGGTTGATAAGTTGTATTTGAAAAACGAGGGCGAGTGTTTCAATGGGTTTCCAAACACGAGAAAACAGGTGAAGGCGTTTATGAGGCCTACAGTTCTTTTATTAGCCGTTTTCACATTAGAGAACGCACAAGTCATCCGAGTGTGAAAACGAGACAAACACAATTCTGAACGAACAAGTCGTCAGGGTTTGCCCGTCTGTTCGTTCGTTGTTTCAGACGAACGAATCAACTAAAGGCCGTCTTAACATCACACATGTCGAACAGGCAGTGGAACAAGTTGTTCTTGTACCAAGGAAGGATGTGGCAATATATATCTGTTTGTATGTCAGTTTTACGCGTTATGTGAATTCATGACGACAAACACAAGACGGTTTGTTCGTCCCACTTTCACACTAAGACAATCAAATCGGATATTGTTTTTGAGTGTTCGGAAACCCAATCAAACACAAAGCCCAGGTTTTTTTTAGAGCTTCACCAACAAATACAATTATGATGTGATAAAGTTTTCAATTACCGATTTCTATAAGAGAGTTAAGCTCGAATTAAAATATGACACCAAATTATTAAATTGCTAGGTTATAATTTGTAGTCTTTGTCAGTCACAGCTATCTAACATGTACTCGTCAAGTTTTCTCACTTTTTGCAACAACTGATTGTAACAAGTTTTGGTTGCACATTTAGTGGTTTGTTATTAAAACTACAGCATTACTTCTCGGTCATTTCGCCTTGGCTGACAGATGCAGACCAGAAATACATACGAACAAGAGGTTTTCGTTGAAAGAGCGTACGAAAGTCCACCTTCTGTACATATAGAAATTTCTATTATCAGGGGGTTTTTTGAGTGGCAGTGAGCGCGGAATTTAGAACCAGGTGGTTTGGTCAAAGATTGTGATACTCTGAAAAAGCATTAGGTGGAAATGGGATGCCATCATCCAAGACGACTATATGGCTAAATTTGTTAAAGAAGTTGCTAAGCCGTTTTCGGAGAAAAATCTTCGAAGATGCTGTTGCTTTGTTGGTCGACAGATACTTTATGCAGATTACGAAACTTTGTATGCATCCGCGTTTGAAATTCATTCCAAACACACCATTGTTTTGACGATTTTTTCATCAGGTTTCTAAACCCCGCCATCTGACCAGAAGAAAATGCTCAGCTGTTCGGGCAAGAGCAAAATGAACAGTTATGAGTTGAGAAATATTGATAATGTTTATAGTAGAAACGAGGTTTAGCGGTATGCATACAGTAATGGTCACCAAAATTTTCATTCAGTTTATGGTCGCTAAAATTCCACATTTTCATTTTAGAATTAAAAGATGTAGTCGTTACCCCAACCCTAACCATTACTCCTAATCCTAACGGTGATTTCGAAAATTTTTGGTTGCTCATAAAGCGAGGTTAACCTACGATATTTTGAATACGGAAATTTAGCCAGAAATTTAGCTTTACATGACAAATGTAGTAAGCGCAACATCGTTTTGTCGTACTTCTAGGCAACACTGCCGAGGGAGCCCGACTGAAGCTATACGCCCAAGTTTGCAGATCTCATCTTGGTAAGTAAATTGTTAAGTTCACCCGACTAGAACCATACTTTTCTTACAACTTAGGAGAGTTTTGCTTTATATTTTCAATAGTTTTCTCTGTTTGATCAATCCCCGTTTTCTCAGTACGAATTGTTTTCTTTTGTTTTAGTTTTGTAAGGAGAAATAAGGTGTTTATAAACTAGCTGGGGCTGAAAGGATTAAGCGAAATCTCTATAAATACGAAATCTCCATAACTAGAAAATCTCCATAACTAAGAAATCTCCATAAGCAAGAAATCTCCGTAAGTAAGAAATCTCCATAGTAAGCTAGAAAATCTCCATAACTA
>JAOBAT010054624.1:15906-28341 GCA_026413305.1 Hydrozoanthus tunicans
ACCTATTATGATTGGCTGTTCTGGCAGAAAACCTATTATGATTGGCTGTTCTGGCAGAAAACCTATTATGATTGGCTGTTCTGGCAGAAAACCTATTATGATTGGCTTTACTAGTTGAAGCGTGTATTGATTGGTTGTTCTTTTCCACGTTAAAGGTAATTCCAGTTGATCAAGTCCTCCAAGTTGATATGCTCAGCAAGAGTCGTGACGCCTCTCGCTCATTTGTGGTGCAACTCAAGCGTCTGGCATTCTCAGTCTTCTCGAGGTGCCGACGGAACTTGCAGTTGAATGGTGTAGGCAGGTCCTTAACTGGAGTCCCTGCAGCCCTACACCAACCCCTCCTTAAAATGAGAGAGGTAGGCTCGTCCAATGTACGTATCAAAGCTCTTTGATTTCTTTCTACAACGTTATTTTAGTGTTAACTTACCTGCTTTAACTTGTTTGTGTTCTTTCGGAATATTTACTAAAATATTTAGTTTACTTCTTATTATATTTAGTTTTCTATTTATAGTTATTACGTACAATCTGCATGTAATAATAATAACAATAATAGTAATTAATAGTAATTTGACCATGCAACGTCGGAGAACTTCTCGGTGTCCTTATGACACCATTATCAGGTCAAAATAAAATGTTAACAGATAATAATAATGCAATAATATGCGATAATAGTAAATGCCACCATTTGCCGACTTATCTGAATTACAGGTGTAGGTCAGGAAATAAAAAACATTTCACACATTCAGTAAAATAATACATTCTTAACAATACTTATCAATGTATACATAATATACAGTCACAAAAATATTGAGTCGGTTCTTACCCGTGGCTACTCAGAAATGGGCGCAGGAGCGGAAAGAATACGGGGCAGTGTTTGTTATTGATATGCTTCTAATTAAGGGGAAGAGCACGTTTTCTGGTGTTATCCTGGCAACAAATTTACGACACGCCTGCTCCCGGAAACCCTCTAAGGACGTTATCTCTGCCGTGGCCAGGGCTTGTTCGTAGCTCAAGTCGCCGAAAATTATGGCCAGAACTTTTCTTTTGCACCTTCTCGAGATTCAGAGAGAGATATCGCGGCAAATTTGCAAAAACTTGGAGGCGAACTCCAGCATGTTTATATATTATGTTCATCTAACAGCTGAGATATGTTTTCATGCGCAGTGCTTTTTTCTCCTGTATATATTTTTGCTATAAGTTCCGATGCGATCGTTCTACTTTAGGAACTGACTACGACAGTCTCATCTTTTCGCTACCGCTGCGTCATTTCCATAAAGAGTGTTTGTTTTATTTCTGGTCAGTTTGCATCTTGACTAAGTTGTTTGAACAAACTTTAATCAAGATTGATTGGTGAAACCACCTAACTAAAACAAGATACAACTATAAATTATCGAGAAAACACAAATAAAACATTTAACGGTTTACCAGAGAAAATATTTTAAAGCGATCGCGTTTGGTGCAAGTATATATCGAGAGAGCTTGTATTTTACTTAAAGGTGAGGCCTAATGGGAAATTTGAGATTGAGATAAATTTTTTGATCATCGTTTGAAAGCCCCGAGATTTGGCTGCTCACATTGTTTATAATATTGAAACTTTATTATTTTTCCGAAGCACCTCAGTGACAGTTTTGAAGGCATGTGAAAACCTAGACTAAAACCTTGATAATTGCTACAAGCAAAATACAGGTGTTTATTGGAAGCTCATATTCGTGTACAGAATATTTTAAGATTAACTAACCGTTTTAAAAAATACTTTTGTTGTTGTAAACATAAGCTTTGATGCATTTTTTTCCTACGTGTTAAATAAAAGCTCACGTCTTTTTTCTTTCTCGCAGAGGGAAAACGTACAAGTCAAACTTTACACGTCGCCTTACATTTTGTCAAGGCCAGCCCCCATTCTTTTGGATACGAACGAAGATTCACAGGAGATACTCGGGTCCGCGATACGAGAACCATCAATCCTGTATTGTGGATACTGTTTGTCACATGACCAGAGATGGCTGCTGACCGTATGTACAGACAGCGCTGGCTCACTGGTGGAGAGTAACGCTATATACGTCGACCCCCCTGTCAAGTACGTGTTTTCAGTATTCATATCGAGACTCCGTGACCTAGGGATTCCTAGAAGTTTGTAGAGTTGAAAAATTTATAACCTTGAAAGCCCTGTAGCGGATAAAATGTCCAATGTTCGCTGTTATAAGAGTTCAAAACGAGTCACAAACTTTCGTAAAACGTTTGACAAGATCGATGGCTGTTCAAAACCAAAAGAGAGGTTCAGTTTCTCTCTATGATATCGCAATTAGGCTTTGGTAGCTAGCTAGATTTAGATTTTTTTGAACGTTTAAATTTAAAGTTTTAGAAATGTTTTTGGAAATCTTGGTTATTTTCGTACAGGCTAGAGGCTCGTCGACGGAAGACGCTTTCAAGAACCAAAGCACTGCGCAGACTCTGGGACTTTTACTGTGGCGTCATCTCGACATCGCTGTCTCCATGGCGATTAGTTGTCACCAAATTCGGCAGACTTGGCGAGGGAGAATTAAAAGGTTGGTTTCATCATGTTAGTTGCTGCATATAGCAACAACACTAGAACGGAAAACCTGCTCTCGTTTTATCGCCGTTATAAATCGAATGAAAAAGCCGTTTATGCTTACAATATTCTTGAGGCCTTAAACCACATTGTTGGTTATCACTCGTCAGTTCTCCAAGCAAATACAATTAAATTTACTCTTGAATGCTAGCTTTATTGCATTTATGATATCTATTAGACTAACCTTTACTTCCGTTACCGTTACAAGACTGGAAGGAAATACTTAGCAAAACGTCATCGGCCTGTGAGCACAACACTCCGGTTGCCTGCAATGCTTGTCGGTCAGTTCAACTCCATCTTCGTCCTTGTGTACTTGGTGCCAGCTTGGTTGGGTTCGAACCTGAGCCTTCGGTCAGGCTGTACATGGCCAAAGGTAAATCAAATTGGAAGAGGTTCTAACATACATTACTTCGTATGAAATGATGCTAGAATCGTAAACAGTCGCTCGCTGGCCAAAGGGGGACAGTTTCCTTTTTCAGTAGCGTTTGCAATGTGCAAGTCTGAATGATTTTGCCCATTTTTTAAGAAACATAACGATGTGAAATAAAAGTAAGTAGGAATGTAAGTTTGTTGGATAAGGACGTTTAACCGTAGGTCCCGGGTGGCAGCCCTCGAGTCCTGTCGCCTGTTCTCCCGTGACTCCTTGAGTCAGAATGTTAGAAAACAAAACAAAGCACATTGGGGCATCTTAGATAAATTCTAAGAATTGTTACTATTTTTAATATTTTTTTGTTGTTATCGTGCAGCTTATTATTAAACTTCAGGTTCTCGCTATTATTTATGCATTATCACTTCATTTTTTTTGTTATTATCAATACTGTTATTGTTTTATATTACTTTCTTGTCGCCAGCGCATTTGTTAGAGCACGGCCAGATTTGTGGGTCGCTTGTCCTAAACTATCCAAAGCAGACAGGTTCATACTCTCCGTGCGGGCAAATTTTCTTTGTAAAGCTAACCCTCGGAAAAATTATTATATTTATTAGCACTTGAGTTTATTCCATTTACTTGTCGTATTACAATTATAATTCGGAAGGCGCACTGGAAATTGTTAATTTTTAACAGTGAGATGCAACTTGAACCCATTGAAAGCTGATTCAAAACTTTTATTCGAACGTAGGCCTCCCAAGAATGACGTCATCATTCGAATCGGGTCACAGCTCCTATACACCTGTGGCGCCTGTCGGCAAACCTGACACATCAAAGAGCTACGTCACAGTGTTCCCCTGTAGTCTCATCGCCAGGCCTCCAAGCAAGGCTGGGGAGACACACGTGGAGGTGGCAGCGGATACTGCTGCCGAGGCAGTGGTTACTGACACCGACATCCTCATGGCTGGCGCTGATGAAGACGATGACAGCGATCTGCAGCAAATATTCTCTCTGTTAGATGCACCTCGACCCTTATCACCTACTGGTGACATCCTGGTATCCCCCATCACCACCGCGCTGGATTCTTCCTCAATGAAGTCTTCACCGATATACCGACCAGCAGGGATGCCAAACTCACCTTCTGTATCGGTACATTCACCTTTCCAGCCAATCACAAGAAGATCCCCATTTCAGCCAGTAAGCTGCCACACCCCCTCCCCCTCAATGTCAATGCTGCCTTCGCAGAGTGGATTGCCGGGGGAGAAGGTCGAGTTGTCATCGCTTCTTCAACCGCTATCTCAGGGGTACTTGGTATCGACTGTACAAATAGGCAAATTACCGAGCACTCTTTTAGCCAGCTGTCGGCAGGCAGGGAAAAATTCTCCTGTAATGTTGCGGGTAAGTAACATTACTTCGTAATGAATAGGTCATAAAATTCCATGAAGAAAAATTGAGAAGACGTGATTTTAGTTCTTAGAGGTAACTTGCGCTCCCAAATTAATTTCTTATATGTTTAAAAACATCAGTTTTGGAATCCAAAAATCTGCTTTCTAAAACGATTCATTTGTTAATATTCTGCAAAACTGAGTAATGAAAGTACTAGTCATCTCTTTGGAGGCCGCCATGTTAGTACTGACGCGTGACGTGACAACGTGAAACTTATCTGTTAAATTGCTTAAAAAGGAAAACGATTTTTATTCTACTGGGTAATTTAAGAAAAAATGCAAGCTTTGACAGTTTCACGATGTGACGTCAGTGCTACATGGCGGCCTCCATAGGATTGGCTAGTACTTTTCTTATTCATTTTTGAAGAACGTTAATAAATGGAATGTTTTAGAAAGCATATTCTTGGAATCCCTAACTGATGTCTTTAAACATAAAACAATGATTTTGGAGTTCAGGTCCCCTTCAAAGAAAGACCGTTCTTTAGGTTTAGTTTTCAGCCTAGTACTTTATCTTGGCGCTGTGTAACACCACTCTTGTTGCTTCGTTCCAGGCATCGCTGTTGTTACATAATCCTGACCTCGTTGAAACGGATAATAATTCGACATCACAACACGTTTTATCGACTCGCTCACACTGTGATGTGCTCAGGTGAGTCTCTTAAAAATCCCGGTTCCTTCCTTTTCAAGGAAATAGTAGTGTTTAATCCACCAGTCAAGTGTGAGCACCATTAAACGTTATAGCAAATATTTGTAAACTTCAGGCACATGCTTCCCAAACGTAAAACTCGTTTTTTTGTGCATCTGCGAACTTACGACCAACCTCGTGTACTTAGTGTTAGCTAACACGTAAGTAATAGCTGCCGTTTAAGAGAATGTATGGGAATTTCTTTTAAATCTCAAAAAACGAACAATTTTTACCTAGTTTGGAAAAAAATCACTTAATATAATATCTAGCGAGCTAATTGCCCTTACTTGCAGTCATGGACTGATTGAAAACTGGAGAGCCTCGAGAAAAACCCTCGGAGTCAGATTGAGATCGACAAATCTCAGCCCACATGCGGAAACCAGGACTCGATCCCGGGTCCACAGTGGTGGGAGGCACGAGCGCTAACCGCTCGGCCATCCTGACTCCTGACTGTGTTTTGTTCCGGTTTTTGTGCCATTTTGAGGCCGTTACGTAGATGCATTCGAAGTTTGCACCCCTTTCTGTGGGTTATTTATTTTTACCATTATTTTTTTATTGTTAATATTATTTTATGTTTTCTTTTATTGTGCCAACAGGTTTATTTTACACCAGTTTGATGCTCTGTCATGGCTAACGGTTGACCCAGTCAGCCGGGACCGCCAGTCCTGCTTGCCAATCCACCTGTGTATGTTAGGACAACTGCATGAAGCTGTTGCGTGCTTTATGGATGGCCAAGCTACCATGTAGAGATTGATAAGAAGTGACTTGCCATCTCAACAGGAAAGCACCAAAACATTTATTAAGCAAAGAATTAATTTATTCTGCCAGTATAGAACAACAGCAAGTGTTCTCTTGGACACCGGAAGGTTTAGCGCCAAGTTCAGCAAAATGTTTACAGTTTTTCTTAACGCAGATCAGTAGGAATGTGTGCGTGTGTATGTGCTTGCGTATGTGTGTATATGCTTATGTATATGTTTACATGTGTGCATGTCTGTATGTCTGTGCTGATAGAGTTTCTTTGTCCCCGTCGTTGTCGTACTATCGTTATTTGTGAAGATAGCTAATATCGCTGCGATGAAGGCTTGTGATTATGGTATGTTCGAAAGATAGTTCAAGTGAGAGTAAATTAGAATTGAAAGCGAGTAAATTCGAGGAGCGCTCATTTAGTAACCGTGCGAGCTGTTGCTTCATGCGCACTGGAAACACATTTTACTTTCGTTGATGGTGGCCACAGGCCGGATGGTAGATATATTATATGAATTATTTATAAAGATAGTTATACGAATTGAGGGGCAGGTATTTTTTATTTGACCGTACGTTTTTAATCATACACCTCTTAATGCATCATGTCATGTTCATAGCCAAATCGAAACGTAGTTTTCTTAAGGAATGTACAGTATCTGGAATGGTGGTCCGTAGTAGTTGCGGGCAAGGGATCGACAAACATACTTTTTAGCGATGATTCGATTCCGGTGTATTTCCATCTTTTACGTGGAATATGAAATACCTGTTCACTCCCCTTCCCCAGTGAATGAAGTTTTCTGATTGTTTGATGTTATATTAGGTTATTTGAACTGCTTCCCGCTCTAGTTGGCGTTTCTTGTATGCATTTTCGCTCCAATAGGTTTTTTTGTGGAATGTGTCGTTCTAAATACGTATTTCTCAGGGATGTGGCACCCGAAAGGTATTTCCATAATGCAAGTAAACTGTAAGGTTGCAAGCAAGCTGAATTTACTTCATTCACAAGGAGGTTGGGATGTGTTGTAATTGAGTTGCCTGAAGTTGTTGCACTTTCAATTTTTTTTAAATCTTGGCAAGCAATGATAGTAAAATATCCTGAACAACTGCTTCTTCATCCGTAGTCTTATCTTCCCTTTTGAAGGCAGGCGTGTTATCGAAAACGGCTTTTTCCACGAGTTAACCATTAGCTGGTAACCGAACGCTCTATCACTGCTTGATAATGGGCCATGAGCTTTTTATATTCCCGTCAAATAGCAATAGCAGAATTCTTCAACGGAAAAAACCGTTGCAAAATCGGTGTACCTAAAAGAATGTTTTAGCTTGAAATGGTTGTATATCTAGGAACAGATGGTACATAATTTTGATATTTCGAAAATAATCCAGATACTGTCGGATATTAACATGCGTCGTGGTTGTAAACCAGGCCATTCACGAATTGTGGGTAGTTATCGTTGATTGATTGTGTAGAAATGTTTTCCGCTGATTTAGTTACCTTACAAACCTCCAAGAGGACAAGACAATAGGCTAGTTATTCTGTTGAACTATTGTAAATACGAAACTCGTGATTACCACTAGACACTGTAGAGTAAGTAGTTTGTTTATAAAGGCCAATTAAGCTGCCCAAATATTGTTGATTTCATTAGAACTCCGTTATCCGTTGTTCATAGACATGTATGACTATATATCCGTACATGTTTTGTAGTTGTTTTATTTGCACTTGTGGCTACTTCTAGTTATAGTCCCGTTTCGTTTTGTGGGCGTTTTAGCTACAGTTTTTTTAACCAATGTAAATGTCCTGAAGTATGCTGACCAGCGTCTGTGCTTTTTAAGCGAAGAACTGACATCCGATGTTTTAAAGAACTCTTGAAATAGCTTTTTGTTTTCGTTTCAGGTAAGAGACACTATT
Source organism: Hydrozoanthus tunicans (assembly GCA_026413305.1). NCBI lineage: Eukaryota > Metazoa > Cnidaria > Anthozoa > Zoantharia > Hydrozoanthidae > Hydrozoanthus > Hydrozoanthus tunicans. The sequence goes on from JAOBAT010054624.1 coordinate 23,638, forward strand.
TAACTTAACTTATCCTGATTTCTAGGAAGATCAGAGTGGCATGTTTTTGAGGTTATCGATGTAAAAACGTACGACTAAATTGTAAGAAATGGTTAATATATGTCAATGTGATCCTTTTTAAGTTGCATTAATTTTACAAATTGGAAAATACTCGCTCTAATCGGCAAATGCCTTTTCTCGGGTTTTATCGATGCCGCTAATGCGTAACTCGACCCAAATGGTTTTACGAAAAAGATTAGGGGACTTGGGGGAAACTTGTGTACAAAATCTATTCGAAATTCCTCATCTAAAATTAAGAAATACAGCGTAGAATTTAAGATACAAACAAGTTAAAACATTTATCTCGAAAAAGTTTTATTTATATCATGTAGAGCTTCAAGCTAGTGGTCGAGATAAAATTGTAGATAGATCCGTTGATAAGACAGATTATTGAAAATATTTGCAACAAAATTAAAACGTACTTGTTGTAGGTTGAAAAATGTCTTAAATTTTTCGTGGCGATGTGTCACTGTAAATAAGTTATTACGGCAGGCGTATTTTCAGATGTCGACGTCAAGAAAGCGAGTAGTTTTCATTATATTTTTACTTTCACATTACATTTCCTAACATTTAATAGACGTTTTTATTGTACCAGATACCTTCCATATATCGACAGTAACTGTCTGGCATTGAAAATAAATGTTATTTACCTATTGAGTAACGTTTCTTTCTCGTTTGTTTGTTTTTGTCAAATCGGGCCTTTTGACTTGTTACCCCAGTCTTAGGAATAAAAGCGAAGGAGAGAAAGAAATGCACAAAAGCCGCTCAACTATTTCATGGCGATTGTAGTCGGAGTACAGTATACTGTCTTCCCACTTACATCCCTGGTTAACATGTAATTACCTGGAATTTGAAAAGGCTCAGGAAAACAGTTAATTACCCTATACTCCTTAAATTTGTATAAAATATATTTTCATAACAAAGAAACCCAAAGTTACGAAAGCATTTGCTAGATTTCAGGAAGTTTTTCTTTGGGATTTTGGATCAGTTCTTGTCATCTTGCGCTTCAAAGGCTGAAGAACCGCTGGTTCCACAAGTTTTGGTTTAACCTTGATGCGAACTGAGGTTTCGGGGACTGGGGGTTAGGGCCCGTTTTCGGTAAACCGGTCGCTAGTGTAATTGCGGATTTCAGCTGGCGTATTCTCTTCAAATCCAAACTACGAGGCGTAAACAAAGAAGCCCATATCTCGAACATATGTCTAAGTGAAGTAATTGCAGACTTGTTTTATTAAAATAGTTAACAACTATCCTAAGAAGGGGAGCGGTGGATAATTTTTTATACCGAGATTAGCAGTGGATATATACCGAGATTAGCAGTGGATATATACCGAGATTAGCAGTGGATATATACCGAGATTAGCAGTGGATATATACCGAGACTCGAAGCGTCGAAGTCAGTATGCCTTGAGTTAGACCTGAAGGGGATAGTTGTTTAAGTATTTACCAGAAGTAAGGGATAAGATGCACTTGATTTTTCAAAGAAAGAAAATTTTTTTTTCTTTTTCTAGCACGCGCGCTTCGTGTACATTTGAGTTTCTTTTACATTCTTTCGGTTTTTTTTTTTAAGAACATAAATGTCGTGGATTTTAAATAAATTTTGAACAAATTTCGTCCTAATTAATTAAACCAAAAAGCCAAATCTTGTTGTCCTCTTCGTGTTATCTGGAATGGTTTAAAACAGTCATTTCGTCGTCTACAACTAACAGGTAACGCGACGCCATTTTTGACTTCAACGAATAGACTTGGTTATTGTGAGATACCGGGGCAAATCAGAGCGCGCGGAAATTGAAATTGGTTGCTTTGGTGCCGGAATACTAACAACTGTTCAAAATCCGCTAAGGAATAAAAACCGCGCGAGAAAACGTTTCTTGGTATGATCTAAACAAGGAACTACAACATTTGAGGATTTATGAAGCTTTCCTTTATTTACACAACACAACAAACGGTGAATCCGCCAGCAAAGAAGTGATCCAAGTAGTCTACGGATCCTTGCGATACTTGGTATATGCTTGTTTATTGGCGTGCTTCGGATGACCTGCAAGGGTTAGTTTGCAAAACACATCAAGTCAGCAATGCGCATGAGTAAAGTAGAAGGAGTGCGAGGCAAAGTAATATATATGGAACTCGTAATAACGTCGGATATCCTTATCTTCATTTGACATGTTTTCGTACGGTTTCATGCCCAGATCACAAATCTGGGTCAATTCACACTTCGTCATACCCATCTACCCTCCCTTGAGTTAAGGTTAGTCAGGTTCAGGGGGGAGGAGAAGGTGAGTCGTTTCAAAGATCCGGGTTAATCGTAGGTATTTTACCCCTAATGTGAATTTTACCCCTCTTGTAGTTTGTTTTTGATCCTTGCCTCAAAAAGCCAAGGCAACTTAAGTTATCAACAGACGCACTAACTTTGTCATTTTTTAAAATTTTTTACATGAAAGAAATCTATCAATTAAAATTCATTTCAAATATGTAAAAGTATAGAAACCAGTAATATGCAACTAAGCCAAGTAACCAGCTTCAGTTACCTGGATAGCCTGATAACGGAAGGTGGGTACAGTGACAAAGGGATCAAGTGCAGAATACCGCGGGCTAAAGAGACATTCTCCACGAGAAAAGAGCTCTTCACAAAGTCCTTTAGCTTGGCCTTGGAAAAAAAATCGTCAAGACAGTGATCTGGAGTGCTTTACTGTATGGAGCCGAAACGTGGACCTTAGGCAAGGAAGAAAGAAGCAGGCTGGAAAGCTGTGGGATGTGGTCTTGGAGAAAAGTTTTAAATATCTTATGGTCAGATAAGATCAGCAGTGAGGTCGTGTTACAAAGGGCTAGGGAGGAAAGGTCACTAATGCAGAACACCAAGAGACGGCAAAGAGCATGGATTGGCCATACCCTACGGCATGCTGACCTATGATGGTCTTGTTAGATGGGAAAGTGGATGGCGAGAAGCCGCGGGCAGAAAAAGAAAAGGAAATGCCTCCTACGCTCAAGTGAAGAGGCTGGCAGAGTGCAGAACGCTCTAAAACTGAACAGAACACCAGAGAGAGACACCAGAGCTACCAATAAGAATTCTCTCGGGCCTTCCCCCTCCCCTCCCCTCCCCTCCTATTCTGGAGGCAGTAGCCGCCCTTCCCCCTTCCCTCAATAACTTTCTGGCTATAAACAACAGAAACTTTTGAAAGGTAATTTCAGAGTTTATAACAAACTACTGCAATTTCCACTGTGCCCCGTCTCCCAACAGTTTCTTTGCTTCCACCGCAAAAGTTCAATCCGTCTGTTTTCAATGTGTTGTACTTACGATCGCAATAGAGAACCTTTATCTTCTTGATGTCTAACTTAGAAAAACCATCACTTCGTCCAAGTCTCTTGCGTTTGTTTGCTTTTGAAACTAGTGTTGGCTTTTTATTTTTTGAGAAGGCAAAGTTGTCGTAGTGCATGAGACTGTTCAGATCGTACGGTACGCGTTTACTTTCAAACAGAGCAGGGGGAAAACGTTTGAAGTTTTTTAAGAAGCCTGAAAGAAACATATAAAATTGTTAAAGGGGGACTGAAGCCTAAAATCAACTTTTGTCAGACAAAATCTATAAATGAGTGTGAAAACGATATTAAAAAAAAATTCCTTGCATCGCGCTGATTTTCAGAGAAAATCGAATTTGAAATACGTTACTTGCTGCATTGTACCGGCGGCTCAGAAATAGGGGTTAAGCGGAGAGAGAGTGAGGCTATGACATCAGATATTGGTAAGAATTGGCTAGGACAAAAAAAGTTTATCATCGGAGTGAGATATCGCGTAGAACGTAAGTTGTAATTTTCACTCTAGACTGTGTAAGCGAGCTTATGACAACAAAAGTGGTTCAAGCGCTCGCTTGCTCCCCATAACCTACGTCACACGTTACCTTCGTTTACTGCTGACAAGTCGACAAGCGCCCACGCTCAATGACCCCAATCGACCCGAAACACGCACATTCAAACTAGAGTTTTTCGAAATATCAGCGCGACACAAGAAAAAAATTATTGATATGCTCTTAATCTCAACGCCTTGAAATATTTCATTTATTCAAAAAGTGTTGATTCTATCGGTTCCCCTTTAAGTTGAATATGCAGAATAAGATCAAGAAAAGAAGGAAATATAAAACAAATATATAAAGCATGGTTATTGCATATTGTTGTGAATAAAAAAAATGTTACTAGAATGATATTTTCTATGTCTGGAAAACCAAGACCTTAAAATAACATCAGGTTTAGTATAGATCTACTAAATGCTAGAACTAAGCTGGTGTCACAGTACCATGCTGATTGATGTTACACCACAATCACTGCCACTATAATTTATAACAGTGGTATAGCCATCCAGGTATCAACACAAATGCTGTTTGGCCTCATAGCTAACACAAGGAATACCAACACTTGTACGAACACCAATACTAACACCAACACTTGTACGAACACCAATACTAACACCAACACTTGTACGAACACCAATACTAACACCAACGCTTGTAACAACACCAATACTAACACCAACGCTTGTAACAACACCAATACTAACACCAACACTTGTACGAACACCAATACTAACACCAACACTTGTACGAACACCAATACTAACACCAACGCTTGTAACAACACCAATACTAACACCAACGCTTGTAACAACACCAATACTAACAC